>BQNB010077527.1:2879-30816 GCA_026074375.1 Tanacetum coccineum | reverse complement strand
CTAAATTTGTAACCGAATCGAATTTATCAAAATCGAACATAACCGAATTAAATATACGGTTTTCGGTGTGGATATCGTTTTGACAATCTAAACAGAAAACCGAACCGAAAAACCGAACTCATATAAATATATATATTTAGATACTTAAAAAACAATTAAAACTTTATTCTAGTATATAAAAACACTTTTTAAGAGTGAAAATCATCTCTTTCGCTAAAATCTATAATTAATTTAAAAAAAGATATATAAATGATGTAGTTCCGGTTATTTGGGTCAACCCGAAAACTGAACCGAATTCAAATTCGGTTTCGGTTGGTTAAGTACAATTTGAATTTGGTTCGGTTCGGTTTTACCAGAAAAATTTAATTGATTAAACCGAACTCAATAACCCGGTAACCGAACCGATGAACACCTCTATGTTTTTTTATTGAGGCCCAATTATATTTTATGTCTTGTACTCTTGTTATATGCTTATAAATATATTCAGTCAACTCCGAGTGACAAATTCTCTTATATTATCTGAAAAAATATCTAAAACCATAAGAAGTTGCGTATAAATTTAAATTTTTAGTTCCAAGTAACATCTTTCTTTCATGAACGTTTGCATTATCACTACAAGAAAAAGTAGAACAGGTGACGGACTTTTCCCGGGCGACATTTGTCGACCGGGAAACATCACTAAACGACAAAAGTCCGTCCGACGTGGCACCAATTCTTATAGACTTTTTAGTCAAAGTTTGAAGTGAGTTTCCCGGGCGACATGTAGTCTGGGATAACTTGGTTAAAATTTGACCAAAAAACTCAACGAAAATCTTGGCGGCATTTTTTCCCGCTCACTTTCCCGGGCGACGTTTTTTTAAAAAAAAATCACGTGAATGATTAAGCGTGGTGATTAGTGTTAATTAACGTGCGTTTGTTTATCCCGGGCGACATGTCGACCGGGAAACGTTTTATTAAAATTTAACAAAAAATATTTAACGAAACTCCTGGCGGCAATTTTTCCCGCTCATGTTTCCCGGGCGACATGTCGCCCGGGATTATGTATTTTATTAAAAAAAATTAATTCTGCTTTTAAATCATTATTATTTATAAAATATATTTTATAATTACATATTTTATAAATAATAATTTATAAAGATACTTATAAAATATATAAGTATTATTTAAAATATATAAATACTAAAAAAACATTTCGGTTTCTTGTGTGGTTTTAAAATATGCGTTTAACATATAACTATATAAAAACTATATAAAAAACACTCCGTTTTCTCGGTTCGTTGTGTGGTTTTAAATAATAACTATATAAAAAAACACTCCATTTTCTCGGTTCTATTAGGATATGCACTACCCTTCTATAGTTGAACATGATATACCGTATACTTTTTCAAGATGCACATTCGTCAAGTAACACAAAAACAAACATTCATTTAGTTAAATATAATACAAACCACTTGTAGTAACACAAGCGACTTACAAACAGACACTTAAACATATTAGAACGATAATCATACGAGACTTACAAACCGACGCTTAAAGCATACGAATTACATTCCATAGTATAGTTTACCACGGGTTTTAGGTTTATACGATTCTCGCAGAACTACATCTCCGGCTCCACAAGGACACGCAAAAGCTTCATATGGCACCATCTTCACCATAATAACAGTGTGATATGTTTGTGGTTGTGATGGTAAGAATGTGTGTGATATGTGGGTGATTGTGAGGATAATATCTGCTTTTATGGTAAAAAAATAGTTTTTTGGAGGGAGTATTTGGCGGGAGTATTTGGAGGGAGTTTTTGGCGGGAGTATAGGGCTACAAGAGGAATTGGTCGAAATTTTGGATCAAGATCGCGTGTGGGAGTTATCATGTTCTAGCTACTTATGGGTGATTTCTAAGTAGTTTTGCTACCTTTGATATGACTATCATCGTTATAATGAAATAACATCTCGACTCATCCGTTGGACATCTAATGTACAACGATAACATATCGACTCATCCGTTAAACATCTAATGTACAACGATAGCAGAGAATCATCGCGAAGAGGAATATCAAGAAGGAAATAATTCATCGGAGATTACGACTGATTTTGTATGTGTTATTGATAGTTGATTTCAACACACTATAAAATATATAATATTTCCAAAAGAGCAATTAAGAACTTTCCTAAAGTCTCCCTTAAGAAAAGCTCACTCTAAAAGATATATATAATATATAATACGTATATTTAACCGGGAAGTATGATCACCCGGGTCGTTTCCCCAACGACTTGTGAAATTGAAACCTTGCTTTAGCTTGGATTATGATTTGAATGAGAGAAAAGATATTTTTGAGTATCTATAACTACTAAATAAAAGCAACAATTAAAATGAACAATTAAAAGCAATTAAACACTTAAACAATTAACGGGAAACAAATAAAACGCGACAATTAAGCAAATAAGACAAAATTAAACTTTAAAATTGCAAACTAAATTTCTAAACCTAAATTAGGACAAAAGAAAATTTAAGGAAAAAGAAAAATATTTTTTTGATTATTTTTGAATTTATTATGAATTAAAAACTAATTTAACCTAATTAAATCCTAGAAAATAGCAATTTAAGTCCTAAAAATTAAGAAAAATGATTTTTAAACTTAGAAAAGTCTAAAATAACATAAAAACTCAGAAAACTATTTTTAACTATTTTTAAAATTAAAATTAAAAGCTCAAAAATGAAAATTAAAATCTAAAAGGGGTAAAAATGATTTTTCTTAATGTAAAACTAAAAGTACTTTTTATAAAACTAAAAACTATTTTTTCGTAATTTTCTGAAACTTTTTCTATTTTTTATGAATTTTCTAAAATTTGAACTTTCGAAAAATGATTAAAATTAATCTACTAAATGGAAAAATGTGAAAAATTCAGGAAAAGTCTAAAATGCAACAAAGTTTAAGTGAAAAATAAGAAAACTTACCCAGCTTATCTAATAAGCTGGATAATTGAGCTTATATGCTACGGCTTATATTTTGGGCTTAAGTCCAAAGAAGGGTTATAACAATATTGTGTTCAATAGCTCACGGATGAGCTATTGAAGCACAATGGTTAACACGTATGGTATGCAAGAGTGAGGTCGTGGGTTCGAGGTTGGCAGACACCCCTTTTTGCCAATTTTTTATTTTTTTACTTTTTACAAAAAACTAATGATTGAAACTTAAGGAAAACCTATTTTTGAGCACTTTTTGTAAAAACAACATAAACTGAAACTCACTAATAAGCTCTAAAACAGCTTATGAAAAAGCTGTTACAGAAAGAGGGGGTTTGAGTTTGCTTTTGCTTGATTTCACTTAAAGCTATGCACACTATTCAATTTAAGCTAAAATTCAAAAATGAAAGAAGTTCTGGATAGCTTATTATGTATATAAGCTAATCCTAACAAGCTTACTTAACTAAAAACATTTAATGTAAACTAAAATTGATGATCAACGGCCTAAACTTAAGAACAAGTATAAAGAGCTCAAAATCAGCTTAAGCTCAAAAGCTCAATAAGCCAATTCAAAAGCTAAGCTTTTGAAGATAAACTTACTAATTAATCCTAATGCAACTCTACTATTCACTTTTTCAAATAAGCAACTAAATTAAGCCCTACTGAAATAGTTAACTATACTACTTATTTTTGGCTTTTTGGCTTTTTATGACTTTTAAAATTAAATTTAACCTAAGAGATAAACTAGAAATTGAAATACTAGTTTTAATCTATATTAAACTACTTGAAAACTATAAGCTAGAAGAAAATAAACCCTAAGAACCTACAATTACTATCTTTAAAATAAGGCTTAAAGATCAGCAATATTAGCAAATGAAAGGTTCACAAAGTTAAAATGCAGGTGACCAAGATGGTTTCACCTGCATTACACACTCTACTTAAGTGTATTTGAACCCAATGCAACTCAAGTCTTAAGTCTAAGAAGCTTAAATCTAAATTTCACAATAAAATTGCAATAACAAGCTCCCCTAGTGCTGGAATACCAAATTAAGCCCTAACTTGATGACATTTAAAATCTAACCTTTAAAAATGCTTTTCCTATTGATTATAAGTGAACATGAAACTGACTCAAGCAAAATTAAGAGCTTGCTTTGACTTTTGATGGTCAAAATTCAATTAACCAAACACTCCTTTAGCTTATGACAGTTTTCTAAATTGCTTATGAAACTAAAATCCACTTATTAGAACTTCATTACCAGACATTTCCTAGCTTATATCAACCCTAACAAGCATAAATCATTAACTGAATTATCTAGAATCAAAGTATTACAACTATGCTACTTTATTTTTTTTGGTTTTATTGGTTTTAATGACAAAAATGAAATATTAAGTCCTAAAATCCTATGACTAAAAACAGCTTAGTGAACATGATAAATAAGCAAACTAGAACATTAATAAGCTCTAATGAACACTAACTAAGCAAATAAGCACAATTGATAAGCAACTAAGCAAGCATTAGACTAGAAATTAAAAGTAAAAGGAATTTAAAAGGGAAACTTACACAAGCTTCAGCTAAACAGAAGCTTTAATTCTATTTAACATCTACAAGCTCTAGCTTATCCAAATAGATAAGCTAGTATAAGTCCATGGGAGCTCATCCATGTTTAGCTCCCCTTCCAAAAGCTAAAATCCTAAAAGCAAAGGTTATTAAACTATTTTTAGAAGTTTAAGTATGATTAAGATCTAATTGAGCTTAAATTCAAGCTTAAAGACTTGAATGAGCCAATATGAGCTTATGGAAAGCTTATCAAACATTAGCTTAAAACTTGAGAGCTTATGACTTAAAAACAACTTATTAAAACTAAAAACAAGGATTTCATTGAACTTCAAAATGGATTACAAAGCTTAAAAGAGAAAATTACATTTAAAGTAAAATTTGCATAAGCTAAAAGTGTATTAAGCTAAAAATTAAAAGCTAAGTAAAAACTAAAAAAAGATCCTCCTCATGTATGTGTGAGAGCGTGTTATATATAGTCTGTTGAAGAAGCTTCTAGGAGCCAAAAACAGTTAGACGCTCCACTAGACATCAACCCTTGATCATCCTTTAATCATTGAATCCCACTTATCCACCGTTAGATCAAATTAGAGCTCACACGGATTGCCAGCGTGGCAATCCATGTTGAGACTCATTTGTGCTTCTTTTGAGAGTGAAATGCGTGCAAAAATCTCATATCCTTCTGCTATCTTGCTTCCACCTGGCTGCCTTACTTAAGTGAGCCAATGAAAGTTCATGATTTGACTGATTTGTCCTTGCCATCATTGAGTAGACCACTTGAATTACCATCCTTGACCCTCAATTGTCAAAAACCCTTTGTTTTAACATGTGGGTAACTCGGGATGATAAATGAACAATGTAACTGATTTTTGCACCTATTTTATAACTAAGGGTAAAACGGGTTTGATCTTTGGGGTGTTGGCAATTTGGGTCCTTGTCTTTGTTTAATAAAAGACCAAGTGTAAAATAACTTTTATCTTTGGCAGGAATGGTCCCTAGAGTTTATAAAAGGTTATTGGGCTTATGATTTTGGGCTTTTGATCCGGGTAGGGAAATTAAGGGCCCATTAGGCCTTAGGGACCATTTGTGGAATTTTACAAATCTTGAGGGACTTGTATTGTAACTTTGGGGTCTTTGTCTTCTAGTGTTGACTTTGACTTTTTGACCAGAATTGACTGAGGGATGACCAAGGTTGACTTTTTGACTTTGGCTTCCGGCTCTTGCACACTCTTCCGTTCTCGTATCCGTGTTTGCCCGTTTTTGATGGTTTTCTTGTGATTTTTGATATATCCGTACCTGCACACACAAAACACAAAAACAAGTATATTTTTGCCATTTTAAGTATGTTTTTAGTCATTTAGGGTCATTTTTGGTGTTAACGGATATGTGTATTTTACACTTATCAAAATTCCCCAAACTAAACGATTGCGTGTCCTCACGCAATATTACATGCCTTATAACCAAATACCTCGAAACTTCCCCAAACTAAACCTTTGAAAAGTAGCAAAGATTTTTGTTGAGAGAGCTAAGAGATCACAAGTTATAAAACACCCGAGTTAGTACAGTTACTAAGTTAGTTATTCGATTTCACAGTACTTACCCAGAAGGTAGTCCCTGCCAGCCTTGAATAATAATTAGTGATTCGATTCCACAGTACATACCCAGAAGGTAGTCCCTGCTAGCCTCGAATTGACGCAGCTATAGGGCAGAACCCCACAGATTCCCACCTTGAAGGAAAACCCCCACGGAGAGACTCGAACTTGAGACCTCTCGCATGTGGTAACAACCTCCCCAAGGACACCCTTGGTGGCCAATTGAGCTAGCCTTGTTGGTTCTCATAACACTATATATAACATCTATGAGCGTATTATACCGTTAAAACACTTGTATAAATGTAATAATCCACAATAGCAATCCATCGGCAAAGAAATTCCAAGCAGATAAATTAGCAACAAGGGGAGTGCAAAAAGAATTTCTATCCAAGTAAGATTGCCTCCTTAAAAAAAATTTCCCAAGAAAAACCCAATGGGAAAAACCCTATTAAAGGAATAAAGGGAATAACTCCTACCTAGAACTCCCTAAAACTCTATCACAATTACATAGTAGCAGACTTGGTGCATAAAATGTACAACACGCCATTAAACATGACACATAAGGGACATTATAATGAGATACCATAGGATGTACAGAGCACCAAAGAATAGGAAACCACATGGACTTTGGAATAAGATTGTAGAGTCATAAGTACTATCCCAAGACCAAATAATAGTGTGCCTACCCTTCATGCAAACACTATCTTTAGACTCGGGATTCCCCATAATTGAAAATAATCGCAAAGTATGTTAGCCATCCATTCACTCCCAAACCACATCCAACTCTGCATCCTTAATTGAATGGCATCATCAACAAAATGAATATAACAAGTGTTACACTCCCAGAAACCAGTTCCCCTCTTGGAAGAGGCAAAACCAAACACTAGAAATGATACAGTAGCAATTCATAGACAACTAGACTTGGTCAGCTCTTCTATTATTTTCTTTTAGTAAACATTACTATTGATTGTTAACCCTAAATGCTTGCAGCTCTTTTCACATCAGCAATCATTTTGAAAGAGAGACCCATAAGCTTTAACCTGACAGTTTCTAGAATACATTTAAGAATAACTTCCTTTGACCCAAAAACATGATTACTCCTTTTAAAATTTCTCTCATGCCATAAGAAATACACAACAACACATTATTTGAAGCAGGTTTTTGAACAATCCCATATATCACACGTGCCCATACATTAGTGATATTCTCCATCCTAGCCATAAACTTTAATCTTTCCTAAAGCCTTTTTAAAAAAGGACAAGAAAAAAATAGATGACTGTGTGATTCATCATGTTGATTACATAGTAAACAAAGCTTATCAGGAACATTAAACCATTTTGACAATCTATCCTTAGTCTTCGGTCTACCCCTTATAGCAACCTACAAAAATAAAAGAGTTCCTAGGGATACATTAGGAGTACCAAACATGATTATTCCAAATGACCTTAGGGAAATCCATTCTCACAGCCTTCCATACTTCTTTGACATAAAACTCCTTTCCTTACCCTTTTTATCCACCCAAACTATTTTATCCTTCACATTATTCACAAGACTAATGCTTCTATTTTAATCCATAACCGTATCTTCACCTTATTGATCTCTACTCCATAACTGTATCTTCATATGTTCTTATATATGATTAAGCTTTTGTTTTAATCTTATATTAGACATTCGAGATTAGTTGTGAGGTTTTAATTGCTAAGGTTTTGGTTTTTTAGGTAATTATTCAAATCGTCCTCTAGGGTTTTCGATCGCATATTCTTCTGGTTGTACATGTTGAATGATTCCGATAACATCTTGTGTTGTACGATCATTCTTTATTCTTTGATTTACGATCCATCATGTGTGGTTTGGTCATTCTGATTTGTTGCTGCTAGTTTTGGGAATGAAACGAGGCTTCTTAAGTCAAAAAGGGAGTGGGGTGGGAGAGGGGTTAAGGAAAAGAATGTGGTAGAGAAACCTGGCTCGAGTAGTCCTATGCTTGAGAGGGTGACAGTATCTACTGATAGCAGTGGTTTGCAAGATGAGAATGTTGATTGTCCTACAAATACTCCAGCTTCTGCTGTGAAGATGGATGGTGGTACAATGGTTTCTGATGATGCGACGAATATACGAACTGATTTGAATATTAGTGAGGCGGTCAAGGTTACGTCTACTGGTCCAACTGCTAGTGTATCGTGTCTGGATTCTGTGTCGTTTGCAACATTATTGAAAGGAGATTTGGGTCGTAAAGGTTTGAATTTCTGCACTTTAATTACATAGGCTAGAAACGGGGCTGATGTGCTGTCTTGTTGGAATCTATTCGAGTAATTAGTGAAAGGTATGCTAATTTGGTCTATAGTTTCTTTTTGGGAAAGCGGGTGGCTTACCCTGTTGTTGCTAACTATGTTAGGAACACTTGGGGTAAACATAGACTTGTTAAATATATGCTTAACTCGTCTATCAGGTTATTTTTCTTCCAGTTTAGTTATACGGATGGTTTAGATTCAATGCTTGAAAATGGTCCGTGGTTTATTCGTAATAATCCACTTATTTTAAAAAAGTGGAATCCAGATGTGAACTTAATGAATGAAGATGTTGGTAATGTTCCGGTTTGGGTTAAACTCCATGGTGTTCCTGTGACTGCATTTAGTAAGGATGGTTTGAGTGCCATTGCTACTAAGCTTGGTATTCCTTTGATGCTTGACTCTTTTACATCTGACATGTGCATCCAATCATAGGGTAGGTCAAGCTATGCTAGAGCATTGGTTGAGGTTCAGGGCTGATGTGGAGTTGAAAGATAATATGTTGGTGGCTCTGCCTAAACTTGTTGGGAGGTCTTCAATACATGTAATGTTCATGTTGAGTATGAATGGAAACCTCCTAGATGTTCGTGTTGTAAGGTTTTTGGTCATGTTCACTATGAGTGTCTTAAGAATATAGACTTGGATGTGGTGAAGAACATGACGAAGCCTAGTCAACTCCTAGAGGTGTTTTGGTTGGTCTTAAAGTGGGATTTAAACCACTCAAACAAGTATATAGACAAGTTTATAAAAAGAACAATGTGAACACTAGTAGTAATAAGAAGAAAGATTCGGAGCCTACAATAGAGGTTAGTAATTCAAACCTATTTGATGTGCTTAATTTGGTTGAAAATGATGTTGATTTGGGTATAAATAATGGGACTTCAAATCTGGCTAGTAAAAAGGCTAAGTCTAGTGGACCCTCGTTCTAGAATGTGAAGTCTAGTAGTACTAGTACTACCCCTATTGTCGAAAAAATTGATATAATGGAAAAACTTATTATTGAAGGTGTAACCTTTGCCCTTTTTGTGTTCTAAATATTTCAATTATAGTCCTTTGACTATTTGACTTTTATCAGTTTATTCAGATTTTGTATCGTGTTGACGGTGATGATTTTTATGAGAATTGTGGTGAATTATGGTTTATTGTGATTAATAAACTCTTTTGGAAGGTATTATTGTGTTATTTGTATTTCGGGTGGTTTGATCCGTGAATGTTGAGAAAATGCCAAAAAACGAGTCCGATACGTCCGTTAATGTCCAAATGCGTTTTGAAGGATTTAAAGTGTAAATATGTCGTGTAAATATTCTAGGTTAATGGAAAATTATTTTTAAATTGAATAAAAATGCTAATTAACTATGGGGTAAATTTTACGGTTGAGTTTTACGAGCTTTTAAGTGATCCCGACACGAAAAGAAGAACCCGAGACCCTCTTGGATACTATAGTCGGTCATGGGATGCTTATGGGGACAAGGAGGCTTAATTTTAGCTAACATGTCCCAATAATGTACACATATATGCCTTTCACTAGTTACTTTTCTCATAATTCCATTTTATTTCAAAAAAAAACACACATTTTTTAGTGTGTAGTGCTTGTTCATCACGCACACATACACCACCATTAAGCAGCAATAACATTTTTCCAGAAAACTTTGATCGAGTAGTGATATTCCGGGTTGATACGAGTGTTTTGGGTGATCGCATTTAAAAACGTGTGCGGTTGTCAGGTTGAATGGTGAAATATACATTTTTAAAGATTTTCTTGTAAGTTTTCAAATTTAAATTTCGTTTGTCCTTTTGGGTTTATTTTTATGCATAGATGTTTATTGTACAAGTTGATCGTTGTAAAAATCGATTTTTGGAAGCAAAACGAATAAAAAGAATGTGTTTGGTTCGTGGGTTATAAAAAGAAAAAAGGGGATTTTTGTAGTTTTGATATTGTGATCGTGATGGTTGAATAATATATGTTGCTAGATAGCTTATTTTTGATAATAGCTTGTATGGCTTATTCGGGCTTATTTTTAAGCTATTTCTTGGCTTATTTTGGGCTTATAGGCCACGAAAATTTCCCAAAATCACTAGGAAAGTGATTTTGACTATTTTTTTTATTATGGCTTATGTTTGTGGACTATTTTGAAGCTTATGGTAGTAACCATATGCGATACGTAGCTTATTAGCTTAGTTTCAAGCTTAATATACGTATTTTTGAGCTATTGGACTCACGGCCTAATAAGTCTATTTAAGCCGTGGCTTAATGGGAAGGCTTATTGTGGTCTGGATTATTTTCTACTTATTGGTATAAGCTTATGCATATAAGTGGCCCTTAGTTTGGACTTAGATCGTATTTTGGACTTATAAATATCTTAATGGACCCTTGTTGGGCCTTAAAACCCAATAAGCGATATTTAGTCGTTATGAGAGTTTTGACCGACTTTTGAAAGTGAAAATGTATTTACAAGGTGGTATTGAATGATATTTTGGAAAAAACATTTTAGTAAACGTTAAAGACTGAGATTTTGAGATTTTGTCGAATTGGTAAAAAGAGTTAAAAATAAGGTTTGAAACCTTGGAAAACGTTGTATGAGCGTACGGGCCATGCTGAAATTTCGTAAAAAGTTTATACTTAGAAATTTTCATAAAAACACGATTTTTGATTTTAAATAATAAAATAATATTTAATTATTTTATTTATTTAATAAATCCACTAAAAGACGAAAAATATAATTTTCCTCAAAACTTCTCGGATGTGTTTATTATGATTAAACGTTTCATTTTCAATCACTTCATGATTATTTTATGGTATTCGGGGGTACCGAATGGACTTATCGAAATATGTTTATAATTATATATTATAAATATTTATTTATATTACTTATCTATATTCTTTAAATAGTATAAGTATATGACGGGGATTCATCGGAATGATATGATCGTTGGGTTTTGTCATCAACCATCACACCAATAAATTGATATGGGTAATTGTACAACGCATCTAAACTCTATGCATCAAACGGGAAGATTGTTTTGGAAATGGATGATTAAATTGGGACATTAACTGGACTAGGTCGTGTGCGGGCGTTATTGCATTTACTTGTGTGATTGAGATTTGGTTCCTAAAGATATTCTTGAGGTGAGTTCTCGTAACCCCACTTTTTACTGTTTTTCCGTTGGAGGAAAATGATACTCAAATGTGTTTTGAACTATTTTTGAATTGAACTGTGCGAAATGTGATTTTGTTTTGGGACAAGATATGTGCTTATGACTGCTATGTGAATATTATGTGATGCTTAATTGTTTGGATCGGATGGGTATGCCTACCCAGTATTGTGTGATTATGGGAGCGGATGGGTACGCGTACCTAGTATTGTGTATTTTAGGAGCAGATGGGTACGTCTACCTTGTATTGTGTGATTATGGGAGCGAATGGGTACGCCTACCCAAGTTTGTGTGTGGTCCTACCCTAATATTAGTGCTCTAGCTGGTAGGCCCTTTAGGTGCGTAAGTGACACATGGTTATTGATTAGCGGTGATCTAAGGTGGGTTGCATATATATTCACTGTCATATAGCACTATTGTCCACTATTGAAATATTGGCACAACTACACAGGTGTCTTCTGTTATGAATCCCTTGACAATCCTCAAGAACGCACCGTTGCAGGAATAGACCTAAACCACCAAGATCTAGCTGGCAAACTCCCCGACCACCTAGGTTTATTATACGATCTTGGTATCTTTCACATCAATTCAAATCGGTTTTGTGGGACTCTCCCGTTTAGTTTCTTAATTTTTAAGATACTTTTTGAGCTTGATCTGAGCAACAATCGCTTCGCTGGAAGCTTTCCTCATTTTGTTTCGGACCTTCCCGAGCTTAAATATTTAGACATCCGATTTAATGAATTTGAAAGTGAACTTCCTTAACAGCTTTTCAACAAGAATCTTGATGCCATACTTGTCAATCACAACAGGTTTTCTTCTAGTTTACCTGAAAACATCAGGAATTCACCTGCGTTAGTGATCGTTCTTGCAAAATATAAGTTTTCAGGATGTGTACCATCGAGTATAACTAAAATGACCCAGACATTAGACAAATTATTTTTAATAAATACCGGGTTTAATTCTTGTTTGCCTGAAACATTCGGGCTGCTGAAGAATATAAGTGTATTGGATTTGAGCTATAACAGGATAAAAGGTGAGTTGCCTTCGAGTATTAGGGAAATGACGAGTTTGGAGGTATTAAATGTGGCTCATAATATGTTGTCTGGAAAAATTCCTAAAAGTCTGTGTTTGCTTCCGAATTTGGATAGTTTTAGTTACGAGTATGACTTTTTTGTGAACCAGACAAATAGCTGTTTGGAATTAACCAATTTTGATGATAGAAGGAATTGTTTCAAAGATAGGCCAGAACAACGAACCAGGATACAGTGTGGCAAGTATCTATCTAAGCTGTTTAATTGTAGCGATAACAGGTGTGGCCAGCCATTGCATGTTCCTTCACCATTACCACCACCTTTGTCTCCGGATCCACCATCATCCTCGCCACCACCATCTTCATCTCCTCCATTATCGCCACCTCCAACGCTAGCTCCATCACCAGCTCCCCTACCACCACCCCGACACCATTTTCACCTCTAATTTACTTCCCTCCTAATCCATCACCATCTCCATCACTTTCTCCTTCCCCTAGTTTTGCGATACCACCATCGCTTACTTGTCCACCATGTGAACAAAAACCTCTACCATGTGAACAAAAAGCATATCCACCATCACCAGCTCCAGAATCTCCATTACCTGTTTTTGTACCTTAAAGGAATTGAATATAATCCAAACACAATATGCAAAAAAAGGTTTCAGATATTATTGTCAAAACTTCATCGATCGATCAGGAGGCCAGACTAGCCATGTATCAAATCACTTTGTTACTACAAACTTCATGGATCAAATCACTTTGTTACTACAAACTTCATTCAGTGAACAGATTGATTTTTAGTAATCTACTTCAACTCATATATATGACGAAGTATAATAGGCATACCAAGCCTCCGGGCTTGGGCCACACTATTGCTAGGGCTTCTAGGCCCAACTTAGCAATTATGGGGTTAAACTAAGCCCAATACTGGTCACGTCCCAGACACGGCAAAGCAGACGCGGACCTAACCATGGGATACTTCCGTCTGCGGAAAGCGTACGCGTCCATATACACGATTATTGCGAAACCTTGCCCGACAAGGGACCCACTCTGGCCACTAACAAAACAAGCGAAATATTAGGAAACCTTAATAATTTGTTCACCTATAAAAAGGGACTTTATGACACAATGAACAGTATGATTTTCTCACTCTACATACACGCACTCTCTCTCTACATGTTTACTTACTTTCACGCCAGAGTCTAACCGTGGGGTCCGTCCCCACGGTAAGGCTAACGGTTTACTTTATTGTGTAGGAAATCGTCATCTCTCTTGCTCTAGTATGAAATTCAACACTCAAATCGTTTGGAAGCTCGACCCAATGAAAGGTTTGAGTCCTATATCATACCCGACACTTATTTTGTACTAATAAGTGGCGCCATCCGTGGGACCGCAACGTAACCACGTTTTCTAAAATACTCATCATGAGCACTCACGAACAACACACCTCGACCGTTCCCACGTTCGCCGTACGGAACACTGGGGAGAGAAGTGGCCCGCAAGGTCTCGAAGAACCTACGCTTGATGAGGTCCTAAGAGAGTTGTGCGACAAAAACTACCACCAACTCTTACCACTAATTGCGGAGAAAATGCAAAAAGAAAAAGAGCAGTAAGATAAGCTCAACGCGGTAAATGCACGCCTACTCTACGGCAATGAGACCTGAAAAAATCAAAGAAATCATGAAGAATCGCATTACTCCGAATTCAAGACGCCAACCGCCAGAACAGAGCCAAAAAGGAGGCATGGAAATAGGCACTCTCGAAGCCCGTCTCCAGTTGCCAGTGTTTTCAAAAGACTCAAACAAAATAGACCTCCTTCACCGAGTTCCATGCCGCGGAAGGAGGGTGGCGTGTTCAATAGGTTGGGAGGAAAAGAACGAATTGCACCTGCGTCTTCTGACAGCCGCCATCAGGGTTCCTATGAAAAGGAAACTGAGGTGCAACCAAGGAGGCATCATCATAGGGACACGTCGTCTCGGGGAACCAGCGGACATTCGGAGAGTGAAGACAGTAAGGGAGGTCATTGGAAGTCCAAATCAAGAAAACACAGGTCAAACACCTACGAAGATGATCTCTCTCAGCCTTGGACGTGTGAGGAAAGAAACCCTTTCACACCTCACATCCGGCATTTTAATTTCCCGAGGACAAGGATGCCCAGCCACGTCAAGACGTACGACGAAAGCGAGGATCCAGAAGATCATTTAAAGCTATTCAAGGATGCGGCAAAAACAGAGAGGTGGGCAATGCCAACATGGTGCCATATGTTCAACTCAACACTTACTAGAAACACTAGAGTATGGTTCGACAAACTTCCAAGAGAATCCATTGACAGCTACGAAGTTTTGAGAAGAGCATTTAGGAAAAATTATCTCCAGCAAACAAAACACATCAAGGATCCGGTGGAGATACATCATATCAAGCAAAGCGATGGAGAATCCATGGAAGACTTTATGGAAAGGTACAAAGCAGAAATCCTGGATGTGGAAGGAGCGCCGGAATGCATGAAGATCTCCGGATTCATGCACAGGATAACTCACCTCGAGCTGATCAAGCGCTTATACGAGAAAATTCCGAGGTTAATGGATGAAATGTACAGGGCGACTACGTCCTTTCTGCAAAGGGAAGTTGCCGCATTCAGTCATAGTCGGAAAAAAGCACACGCGATGTGGAAACAAACAGAAGGAGGAAACAAGCCAAACTTCAAGAAGGGTTTTAAAGGTAAGCAAAGATCGGATAGGAAGCCAGATAGGTTTTCGCTTCTTACGAAGACCCCAAAAGAAATCTTCGCCTTAGAAAAGGGAAAATTCAAGGCTCCACCACCAATGGTAACACCTACGGAAAAAAGGGATCCAAACAAGTACTGTGAATTCCACGCGGACACGGGGTACAACACGGACGAATGCATGCAACTGAGAAAGCAAATATATGAGATGATCAAGTCAGGCAAGCTGTCGCAATTCATCAAATAATTAAAGCAAAATGACAAGCCAAAGGCACCAAAAAGGGGGAAACGTCCGAAAAGGATAAGCCCCTAGCCATTCTAATGATTTAATCATGGGAGAGGGTAGCCAAGCAAAGGGTTACCCAGAGCTTCTCTCCGGAGACAGTAATCTCTTTTCCGCCTTTGGGAGACGAAGACGGAACGGAAGGACCAATGATCATCAAAGTTGAAATAGGAGGAAACTTCGTGCACCGAATATACGTAGATGGTGGAGCGTCCTCAGAAATCCTATATGAACATTGCTTCGTCAGGCTTCGGCCAGAAATAAGAAGCCAGATGGTCCCGGCCACCACACACCTCATCGGATTCAGTGGAGAAACCATTTGGCCGCTAGGCCAAATATCCTTGCTAGTAAAGATGGGTGACGCAGAGCATTCCACTTCGGCGTGGATAAACTTCATGGTTATCAGGTCGCCATCCCAACACAATGGAATAATAGGCAGGCCGGGTATAAGAAAAATCCGCGCTGTACCATCTACGGCACATGAAATGTTGAAATTCCCAGTTGTAGGAGGAATAGTAACGTTACGAAGCAGCCGGATCATTCTGATGGAATGTGCAATAATCTCCGGACCTAGCACACAACCCCCCGTAACCACTCAAGTGTTGGAGGAAAAGATAAAAGTGGACATTCATCCAGAATACCACGAACAAACAATAGCCATAGGGTCTACTCTAACAGAAAGGGGACGCGAGGATTTATGTGTTCTGCTTAGGCAAAACCTGGATATTTTCGCTTGGAGACCGACAGACTTGACGGGCTTTCCCTGGAACATAGTTGAGCACCACCTAAATATTCGAGAAGGATGCCTACCTATCAGACAAAAGAAAAGAGGGCAAGCGCCAGAAAGGAGTAAAGCAATCCAGGAAGAAGTGGAAAAACTGGTGGATGCCGGAATCATGAAAGAAGTCTATTATCACAGCTGGCTATCTAACCCGGTTATGGTCAAGGAGCACGATGGGAGCTGGCGAATGTGTGTGGATTTCAAAGATCTAAACAAAGCATGTCCACAGGATGGTTATCCGCTACCAGAAATAGATTGGAAAGTAGAATCCCTCTGCGGATACCCCTTCAAATGCTTCCTGGACGCATATAAGGGGTACCACCAGATTAATATGGCAAAGGAGGATGAAGAAAATATAGCATTTATCAAAAGCCAAGGGATATTCTGTTACTCGAAGATGCCATTTGGCCTAAAGAATGCCGGGGCGACTTATCAGCGTTTGGTAGATAGGGCATTCAAAAAGCAGATTGGACGCAACCTAGAGGTATATGTCGATGACTTGGTCATAAAAAGCCGCACGGAAGAAGAAATTATTCGCGACATAACAGAAACATTCAAAACTCTCCGACAAATAAATATGAAGCTAAATCCAAAAAAGTATACCTTTGGAATGCGGGAAGGGATGTTCCTGGGGTACAAGGTAAACACCGACGGACTCAAAGTATGTCCGGACAAGGCTGGCGCAGTCCTTAGCTTACCATCTCCGAGATGCCTCAAGGATGTACAAAAGCTTAATGGGAAACTAGCAAGTTTAAACAGGTTTTTGTCAAAGTCAGCTGAAAAATCACTGCCTTTCTTTAAAACCTTAAAGAAATGCACAAAGAAGGGTGACTTCCAATGGACTCAGGAAGATGAAGTAGCCTTCAAACAAATGAAGAAACTAATCGCGGAACTCCCAATGCTGACCGCACCAAAGGAAAAAGAGGAACTGATCATGTACTTGGCCGCGACCAAGGAAGCTATCAGCACAGTCTTAATGACCGAAATGGGAGACAAGCAAATGTCAGTGTACTTTGTAAGCCGCGCCTTACGAGGGCTGAAGATCAACTACACCCCATGGAAAAATTGGTGTTAGCCTTGCTCAGCGCAAGCAGACGGTTGAAAAGATACTTCCAAGCACATATAGTAGTTGTAATCACAAATCAGCCGATAAAGTAATTGTTGTCAAAATCAGAAATCAGCGGGAGGATGCTAAAATGGAAGTTTGAGCTAGAAGAATACGACATCCAATACAGGCCAAGGACATTAGTTAAGGGACAAATATTGGCAGATTTTATTATGGAACGACCAGAGGAAGAACCCTCGGATGAGCTCATGACAGAGCTGGAAATGCTACCTTAACATTGGACTCTGTTTACGGACGGATCATCATGTGTAGATGGTTCCGGATCCGAACTGATACTAACCAACCCAGAAGGGATTGAATTCACGTATACCATAAGGTTTAGGTTTAAGGCCACCAACAATGAAGCTGAATATGAAGCATTACTAGCCGTCTCTGGATCGCAGAGCAAATGGGCGTAAAAAGCCTTTAAGCAAACATGGACTCACGGCTTGTAGCCAACCAGGTCAATGGCTCTTATGTCGCAAAAGAATCAGGAATGATTCAATACATGGAAAAGGTAAAAACACTCACAAGTAACTTTAAGGAATTTTCCATCAAGCAAGTACCGCGGAGCGAGAACAAGAAGCCGGACGCTTTAAGCAAGATTGCATCTATAAGCTTCGCGCATCTTAGTAAGCAAGTACTTGTGGAGGAACTAAAGGAAAAGTCCATAAACAAGAAGGAAGTCCTTGCTATAGTAGAGGAGGAAGGACACACATGGATGACACCTATATGCGAGTATCTCACAAAGGAAATCCTTTCGGAAGATAAAAAGAAAGCAAGGGCGGTACGTCGTAAAGCCTCCAGGTATGCGGTGATTAATGGAACTTAATACAAGAAATCTTTCTTGGGACCGTGGCTCTGGTGCGTCAAACCCCTGCAAGCAAACTACGTCCTTAGAGAAATACATGAAGGATCCTGTAGCATGCACTCCGGTCCTAGATCCGTGGTCGCCAAGGCTATCCAGACGGGATATTACTGGCCAACAATGCATATAGATGCGTGGAAACTAATAAGGGAATGCAATGACTGCCAAGTCCATCGTCCTATTCCAAGAAGTTCGCAACAGAACTTAACCCCCATTATGTCTCCATGGCCATTCTATAAATGAGGGATTGACATAGCCGGACCCTTCTCGGAAGGACCAGGCAAAGTCAAGTTCTTGATTATAGCCATTGACTACTTCACCAAATGGATTAAAGCAAAGCCTGTTGCGACTATCACGGGCAATCAAGTAAAGAAGTTCGTATGGGACAACATTGTTTGTAGATTTGGCCTACCAGGAAAAATTGTGTCGGATAATGGAAAACAGTTCCGTGATAACCCATTCAAAGACTGGTGCGAAAAACTATACATCTGCCAGTGCTTCACCTCCGTAAAGAACCCACAAGCAAATGGCTTAGTCAAAAGAGCAAACAGGAGTTTAGGAGAAGGAATCAAGGCTCGATTGGAAAAAAGAAGCAAGGATTGGATAGGAGAGCTCTCACACGTCCTATGGGCACATCGCACCATGATCAAATCAAGCAACGAAAAAACACCGTTTTCATTAACATACGGCGCGGAAGCAGTCATACCAGCAGAGATAGGAATGCCAACACTCTGGACCGCAGAAGTAGACTTGATAAAGAATGAAGAAGCCTTGGAAATAAACTTAGACCTCATAGAGGAAAAGAAAGAGCAAGCAGCAATTCAAGAGGCAAAAAGCAAAGCTAAGATGGAAAAGTATTACAACTCTAAGGTCCGCGCCACAAGCTTCAGGCCAGGGGAGATGGTCTACCGTACCAATGATGTAAGCCACGCCAAGGATGGAGGAAAACTTGGACCTAAATGGAAAGGACCGTACAAAGTCACATAGTCATTAGGAAAGGTAGACTACAAGCTTAAGGATCGCAAAGGAAATGAACTTTCGCGAACATGGAACATTTGTAATCTTAAGAAATGTTATATACATGAAGTGTAAGCACCTGTCCGGCACGTATGATGCTTCAAAGGGCAATATTTCAATTTTCTTTATCTTGTAATGTTTTCTTTTTGAATATTAATGAAAAGTGGGGATTAGCTACCCTCATAAGTTTTAAGTCTTAAAATTATTTTCACTTTGGAAAGACATGTCAATTGTTAAGACGCGCACGCAAGGAGCCACGCTCTGCAATTTATATTATTCCGTATAATAAAGGTTGAGAAACCTCAAAATTAGCGTAGGTGTGTAAAAGGTATTGCAAACCCGGCACTGGGAGAATAACTCACAAATATTCACAAGACTATCTATTACGAACGTATAACAATAATAATAAAAAGGTAGCAAACATCATTGTTATAAGACGGACGCACCAGCTTTCGCCTAAAAAACATGTTTAATATAAAAAACTAGAAACCGTAACAAAAAGGCCAACACACAGCCGCGGTAAGAAGGTAAACGATTCATATTACATACAGGCCGCAAACAGAAGGCCACACACGGCCACGGCATAACAAAAGAGAAAAAATCTAAGTGTTCAGAATACAACTAGCCACTAGCCACTACAAAAGACCACATACGGTCATGGCATAAAGATAAAGCTAAAAATGGCACGGGCTCAAGCTCATTTGGCGATACAACAACACTCCCCATAGGCCTCGTCCAGTATCTGCTTCTTCATAATCTTCGTCCAAGACAAGGCCGCGAAGACTAGCCCCCTTCACCCACCTAAGTCGGGAAGACAGAGGTTGTCGGAATCAATATCCATCATTAGTTGAAGAAGAGACGCGGCATGCTTCTTGGCTCCCTCAGCACAAGCGTGGACATTCATTAAGGTAAAGGATAGAGAGGTCTCCCCGATGGCCATTTTAGCACTAGCATGATGAATGGGAACCGAAAGCTGCTTAATGCATGGCTGTAAGTAAGTAGCTTTCGGAAGTCCAGCAAGAGGTCCGTCCAACAAAAAGCAATCCAAGACCTCATCCATCCCGGCATCCTTCTTGGACTTCAGCAAATCCACCAAGGGGAAGCTTGCGTCCTCGAGGGCCTTCACCGCATCAAAGTAGCTCACCCTCGCAGCCTCCGGGTTGTAAGCATCAACCACGGAAAGACTCCTCCCGGCGACCCCATGCTCATGGCTGGCCTCCAAGCCTTCTTGCATTCCAAAATCAACGGCCCGGCCCAAGGCATGACCCAGAATCTCCTGGTACTCAAAAGATTTTAGGCATTTGAGGAGAGCAAGTTGTATTCCATGGGTCAGGAGCCACCTCCTTCCGGCCAAAAGAGTCAAGTAGGTAGGATAAAATTCCCCCTACAAACGGTCGGAAACATCCATCACATGTGCCTCAAGCTCGGCTACACGGTTGTAAAGCTCCTGAGCCTGCTCTTCCTGCTGAGCTTCCATCTTCTCCTTGAAATCCTTATAGGCAGCGTGCAGAGAAGAAACCTGCAAAAGCAAAAGCACTTGTTTTAAAATAATAATAATAATAATAATAAATATATACATGCGGAGTAAGGGATGCGGACATACCTCAGAGATAAGCCTGTCTCGCTCAGACGCTAATGAAGTCATTTTAGTCCCGGCCTCGGTACAGGCCACCAGGGCGTCATTCAGAGCAGACACAAGGTGAGTGGCGCGAGAGTCTAGCAAGGAGATGTCATGATGCATCTGAGTAATGGTGACCTTAAGCGCTAACACCTCCGTAGACAAAAAAGACTTCTCCTCAGACAGTGAAGAAACTTGGTCACGGAGGCAAAAAACCTCCGCGGTTTCAGCCTCTTTCTTCGCCAGCTGAGCCTTCAACCTGAGGATCTCTGAGTCTCTCTCCTCCAACAACTTACCGTGTACAACATACTTAGCCTTGAGTTTTTCTTTAAGCTCCAACTCATGCTCCGCACGGGACCTCACCTCTGACCCAAGGCATATTTGCCGTGCAGCCCCTACATTAAACTCCGTGTATAATTGGTCACAATCCATATAACGAAGATTAGAGAAGAAGGCAGGGGGAGCAACACGATATACCAAGGTACGACAGGAAAAGCCATCATCCAACAACGAGTCATTGGTAATGTTCCACCTAGGAACATACCAACGCTTCGCCTCGGAAGGGTCGGAGGTAGCAAGCTCATAGAAAGAATCATCAGACCCTTCTGACACCTCAAGCTGGGAAGGACCAGCCGGGTCCGGAATAACATCCGCGACGAGCTTGCCATTGGTGGAGGTTGTGGTAACAGTATCAGTATCTATCGGAGCACTCAAAGTGCTAGAGCTGTAAGGATAAACAAAAATCAACGATTAAGAAAAGGTACGGAAATTCAGAAAGTACTTAAGGATGCGTATACATACCTCCCCGTAGTAGTATGGATCTGAAGGCTCGCTTAGGCAGATAAATCCACAAAACCCTCACTTTCTTGAGAAGGAGGAGCAACAGAGGGAGTAGCAGACTGTTCCCGGACCAACAAACGAGAGTCTACCGGCATAATCTGCTCCAATCCGGCAAGAGTTTTGCACCAGTACCGGAAGCAAAGGAAGGGTTGTCCGCTCTTAACTTCTTAACGGGAAGAGGGTCGCTTTACTTCACCAATCTTTTCCTCTTAGTCTTTTTGGGTTGTTCCGCAATAACCTCCTCCTCACCCTCGCCTGGCTCCGCCAACTCCAAGTATGCATCATCAGCAGCAACATCATCAGCAGCAACATCATCAACAATAACATCTTCAGACCCTTTCTCGACCGGAGCAGAAACCTTCGCACCTACGGCCGAACTACTACCCCCGGGGCCGCGAGGCACCAGAGGCATGAAGCAGTGCTTGGTACTCTCTAGTAGTTTCACCTGTTCAACACCCTTCTGAACTTCTACTGCCTGGACCTTTCGGGGGTTAGTAGTCTTGATAAAGTCAAATAAACCCATCTCTGCAAAACAAATGTTAAATTATCAGGTCTCATAACGCAAAGGATCAACCACAAAAACCCGTCAGGATACTCAAAAGCCGGATAAGAGTTCTCGTTAAAAGGATAGTACGGACTCAGACCCACAAGGCATAAGAAGCACTCTGGATACCGGCGGAAAGGAGCCTTAAGGTTTTTAAGAAGTTTGACGGTTTGCTCTTGACGAGTGGTAAAATGGGGAGCCGGATCTTTCTCTAAGGCACCCCTTTGTATAAAGGAACAGAAATGGGAAACACGCGAGAGTCAACCCAGAAAAAGTGGTCAGCCCAATTCTTAATAGAATTTGGAGGCTTTGAAAAGCATGTTGGAGCCGGGGTAGAACGCTTAGCAAAGGAAAACAACTCGTCGCTATACGAACGAGTGTAGAAGGCCCGAAACACTGCCACAAACGGCGCAGTATCAAGCACGCGTGTTAGAACCTCAAAATGGGATATCCAGGCCGCACCAAAAGGTGACAATTAGGAAATATGCACCCGGAAGTGTTTGAGAACGGCCATAAAAAACTTTGTTAAAGGGATCATATAACCACAAACATCAAAGAACCTAGTATATACGCCTACTTTACCAGCTGGGAACTGGGAAATGGTTTTACCACGCTCCGGAGCAGTGGGATGAACCCCAGCCAGAATATAAAAGCTATTGCAAAAGTTATCTACCATTTCTTGGGTCATAATAGAATGTTTAGTAGCAAAGTTAGCCATTTGGGAGGTCGAATGAGGAAAAATACAAACCTAAAGTGTGAAGAACCCTAAGAAAAACAAAAAAACAAAGTGCGGACGTATGATAAGGATGAAAAGCTTAAAAAACTTAACAATGGTGGAAGATAAGGTCGTGGAAAAGGAAACAGTAAAAATGAGGGGGGGGGGTATTTATACCCTTGGTATATTTATATCTACCCACAACCGGATGACGCCACGTGTAACCCACTTGCATGATCAACGGTTGAATTTGCCTAGGAAACAGTTAAAACAGCTGTAAATGCGTCACATCAGTCAGGAAATAAAAGGATAGCATTAGTCCACGTCACCTAAACGTCACCAACTTGATGACGAAGCTTCGCGGAGAAGACACGTGATCACAGAAATCAACAAATCATTAACGATGAGACCAAAGTCTAGCACTGATCACCGCACGCAAGACATGGTCCGCTGGCAGTATCATACTAGACTGGGGGGACTTGATGACGTATAATAGGCATACCAAGCCTCCGGGCTTGGGTCACACTATTGCTAGGGATTCTGGGCCCAACTTAGCAGTCATGGGCCGAAACTAAGCCCAATCCTGGTCACGGCCCGGACACGGTAAAACGAACGCGAACCTAACCATGGGATACTTTCGTCCGCGAAAAGCGTACGCGTCCATATACACGGTTATTGCGGAACCTTGCCCGACAAGGGACCCACTCTGGCCACTAACAAAACAAGCGAAATATTAGGAAACCCTAATATTTCGTTCACCTATAAAAAAAGGACTTTATGACACAATGAACAGTATGATTTTCTCACTCTACATACACGGTAAGGCTAACGGTTTACTTTATTGTGCAGGAAATTGTCATCTCTCTTGCTCTAGTACGAAATTCAACACTCAAATCGTTTGGAAGCTCGACCCAACGAAAGGTTTGAGTCTTATCTCTTACCCGACACTTATTTTGTACTAACAATATATAACGCCATTAGGTTGTTCTTCTTGACGAGAGCTTCGCAACAAACAATAAAGAAAGATGCATCCAAAATGAAGGTTTTCTGGTGTTGGTTTGTCCTACTTGACTAGCTGAAAGAGCAAGATCGATGTACCACTAATCTAGCGTAATTGCTGTCTATCTAAATAGAGCCACACATCTAGCTAATTATAGTTTAGTCTCATAAATCCAATGAAATTATGTATTCATAACTTGAATCCTTATAAATTGCTACAAAATATGAACATGGATGCATGATCCATAGCTTAACCTGAAGGTGGCTGGCAGCCTTATAAGTTTCTCTATATGTATGTACTAGTTTTCTCACATCATGACGACATTTTCGGCCGTCGATGCTAAGTCACTGATGAATTATGGACGCTACTGAATGCTTTTGTGTGTTTAAACCACTTAAGTCTAGGGGGCAGTGTATTTTGTTCGTGGTAATCATAAAAAAATCATCATAGTTGTCCTAAAATACTTTTATAAACATCGAATGAAAAACGTAGACCTTAAAAAAATCATGGGGTTAGTTTAAATATTGCAATGTTAATCTCATTTAATTCATAATTTAAAGACCTTTTCATGGATATTTTTAATTTGTATCTATGGATGTGTTTGGCGCAGAGCGTTAGGAGCACTAAAGAGCGATGAGCATTGTGCGTTGTGATTTTTAATTCTCGTTTGGCAATCAACAAGTAGCTTTATCTGTTTTTCTAGAATGCTCGTTTTTCAATGCTTTTATAAAGTAACATTTAGAATGTTCTACGCAATATAATACACCTACAACTACAAACATGTATGAATAGGGAGTTGATATACATACCACAATAACTGACGTGCACACTACAAACATACATATGTGATGTTATATAATATCCATTACATGTGTAATTTTGTAGTGTACACATTACTTATTTTAGAGTGCATATTACTCATGAATAACAAACCATAAATAAACTATGAAACATATGTTTAATGCATGTAACTGTTTAATCATTTTCCATTGTTTAATCAGGTTTGTTTTAATACTTTCAAACCCAACTTAATTACGACATTTGTCAATACACGACATTAGGCAATTCTTCATGTCACTCCCACCTGAAAAAGTCACAGTCAAAAGTCAAACAACTTTGTGAAATTAAAGAACAATAAAGGGAAAATTTCTAAAATAGACCGGTCACCTAAAGTGTTTATCTTTTTTAGACCTAAAAAAAAAATATTCCGAAAATAGACCAATCGCTTGGTCTCTTAAGTAACCTAAAAAACTTTTCACTTTTTGTGTAAGTTACTTTTCAAAAAGCGAAAAGTTTTTTTAGGCGACTTAAATACATTAAGTAGGTCTCCTAAAAAAATGTCTGAAAAGTAACTTACACAAAAAGTGAAAAATTTTTTAGACGACTTAAGAGACCAACTGGTTTATTTTGGGAAGTTTCTTTTTTGAAGTCTAAAAATGGAACTTGTTTATATTTTTACCTTAAAAAAGGTTCGGGTATATATTGGATTCCATGTTGAATTCCAAGTTGACTAATACGGCCTTGAAAAAGACTGTGCATAGCTACGAGCTCACAAAACATGTGGAGATGTAAGAAGTTTACTTATATTTGTGTATTTTTCTATCGTTTATTCTATTTTTAAAGGTATCGTAGGATATATTAAACCCTAATATATCGTCTACTTTGAGGGATGTGTTTAAACGATCGAATTATAGAAGACCTTTTATAGGCCTAATATTGGCGGTGATACTCGTTATATTGTTTCCTTTGTTAATTTCTTTCCTTTTATCTATTATGTTATTTTCTGCATGGATATATGACATTAATTTAAAATACTTTTATCGCCTTTTGACAATGATTTGATAGATTTTATATTTTTTTAGTTGTTCACTTATTTGTCACCTTTTGTTTTGTGGATTTTTTTTAACAACACTTTATTAAAATTAGCAAGAAGCTAGAAAAATTACAAAGTTACAAGATGAGAATTTTTTAGCCAATCAATCCAACTAAACGACACATTACTGTTAGCCTCAAACTATTGAGCCGAACAGGAAGTTCGTTCATTACGTGTACGAGTCTCGGTCATTTAATTAGTTAATGTTGTAATAGTATAATATCGGGAATCGGGCTCGATAGTTAATATAATATTGTATATGTTTCGGGTTTAATCCCAAGCAAAACCCGAGCCCGGGTCCTAGTTAAATATCCCGCGCGTCATTTAACGCGACAGGGTATATAAACTCTTTTCTATTTAGAAAAGAGTTAGTTGTTCATTTTCTAATATCTTTTTCCTTTTCCAAAACTCTCCCATCTCTCTCTCTCTCTCTCTTCTTTCTCTCTCTACAAAAACAACTCACCTCCTCATCTCTTTTCTTGATCTAATTTCGTGTTTAAATATATGAAGTGAAGTGTTACGGGATCCTACAATTGGCATCAGAGCTTCAAGGGTGGATTTGTGTTTGATTCTTGTGGTTAATTAGCAAATTTCGTAGCTTATTTTGGTTCTAAAACCCCACGGCTCAAAATCATATGTTGAGCTCATTTGGTTGGTTAATCGTGTTGTTTTTCATGCTATAAATGCTAAGGAAGGTATATTGTTGCTATGACATGTGATCTACAAGCTCCAAGTTCGATTACAAAGATTAAAGGTTCGAATTTCTTCTATGTTCTTCGTGGAGAGTTGCTTGGTTTTTGAAGATCCTCAATGATATACGAGTTTATGTGTGTTTAATCTTGTTATACACACTTAATATAGTATGGTTGTAGCTTATATTCGTGGTTATAAAGCTTATTTGGTTAATCTTGCTCAATTAGTCCTTAAGTTCATCGTGGAGGGTTGTTTATTTTATTGGTGTACTCCACGGCGAGTTGACAGATTAAGGGGACAATATCCACAATTTTAGGAAAAGGGTCAAAGGCGGGTTGACTCAGTCAATGGCGAGTTGATTATTTTAATCAATAAAAACAGTGGCGGTTTGCCTTATTAAGTGACGAGTTGCTAACTTTCGTGGCGAGTTATACAGGTTGGAGGCGAGTTGATTATAATATTGTCCAATTTCAAATGTTACTCTGCCTAAAATAAAAACCCACAGCGAGTTGTTTAAAATATTCTAGGCGGTGAGTTAAGGAAACTAGGCAGCGAGTTGCCATAACTAGCAGCGGTTTGATTATAAAATCAGGCGGCGAGTTGTGTAACTACTCGGCGGTTTGGCAAATTATTTAGGCGGCGGTTTGAGTCAAAGGTCACAGTGGTTTGCTCAATTAAGCGGCGGTTTGCTTTATATTTATTGCCAGCGGTTTGGTTAAGTGAAGGCGGCGAGTTGTGTAACTTCAGCAGCGGTTTGATTAAAAAAAAAATTACGGAAAAAGTTGAGTCATATGTAATTTTTTTATATAGCCTTTTTAACTTATTTTTACATCAAATTCAAATTTTGGTAATAGCGTAAAAAAAATTTCGGTCGACACCTTTTTAGCGACACTTTTTTCGGGAAAAATTAAGTAAAAAAAATAAAATTATATAGCATTTTTAGCTTATTTTTACACCAAATTTAGATTTTGGTAATAGGGTAAAAATAATTTTTTTCATAATCCAACTGCGCCGAATTCCAAACAAACCAAAACCAAAACCATCGAGAAGGACTTAAACTGCACAAATCATTCACAACAAACAAACCATTAACTACCAACGATCATTCATTCACGGTTATCTAGTGATCTTGTAAAATCCCGTTAATCATGTCGGTTTTGATCATAGACTAGTAAAATCCCGTGAACGTAAATTGCATACAACCACAATTTCAATCACATCATATCCACTTAAGATCCAACAAAATCTTTCACACTTCATAATTAATAACCATTCATTCATCATGTCTACTCCAGTCAA
>BQNB010077526.1:0-30817 GCA_026074375.1 Tanacetum coccineum | reverse complement strand
TCATTAGTTACTACAGTTATTCCTCCTTTCTTCGGTACACAATGTACTGGGCTCACCCAAGGACTATCTGAGATTGGGTAGATTAAGCCAGCGTCAAGAAGAGTTTCAGCTTCTTTCAAAAGGACAAAATTACTATCCCTCCGAAAGGAGTGAGAGTCGGAGAAGAATTTGAAACAATCGGATTGTATCCGGGAGAAGGATTGCCATATGTAACTGAGTCGGAAAAATCTAAGACTTCTTGTGAGTATTCTTCACACGTAACATTAATAAGATCTGTTAGCCTTAATTATATTAAGTCAAACAAGAATGTTATCGGTCTAAGAAAGTCAAACTAGGTCTTGTATTGTAATAGGCTAGTCGGGTTCAACGGGCTTGGATTGTAATCTAATATTGTCCGTGTTTCGGGCTCAAAGCCCAAGTTATGCCAAGCCCGGCCCAAGTTACAAGCCCATAAGCCACCTAGCATGGCATGGGTATAAATATCCCTTCACCACACTTGGTGAAGGGTGTTGGTTACATTTTCATTTCACTTGTAATCCACCAACTTTCCCATTCTCTCTCTAATCTAGTTTCTCTCTCTACTTTCTCTCTCTAAGATTCCATCTTATTTTCTAGCATATTGGTAAAGATTAGTGTTGTGTAATGGATTAAACTAGTGGGATAACACAAAACTTATTGCTGAGAATGAACATTTGAAACAGACTTATAAGCAACTTTATGACTCGATTAAACCAACACGTATTCGATCAAAAGAACAATGTGATGCTTTAATTAATCAAGTCAATCAAAAGTCTGTGGAAATCTCTGATTTAAATGTAAGTCTTCAGGAAAAAGGTTTGGTCATTACAGCCCTTAGGGATGAATTAAGGAAACTTAAAGGAAAAGATTTAGCTAACAATATTGTTACCAAACACACTATTGCTCCAGAACTGCTTAAACTTGATGTGGAACCAATAGCCCCTAAATTGTTGAACAATAGGACAACTCACTTTGACTACCTTAGGCACATTCAGGAATAAGTTGCGATTCTTAGGGAAGTAGTTGAACAAGGAAAATCCAAAAATCCTTTAAATAATTCCTTAGACTGTGCTTGTAAGTATCCTAAACGAATTTAGGAGTTGCTGTAACACCCCCATTTTTACATATAGCAGCAGAAGCTAATCTAGGGTATTACTTCAAGGTACAATAGTCATAATCATAGAAAACGAATCAAAAGAGACGTTTTTAAAAATTTAGTTATCATTCATTTATTCATCAGAGTTTTTACAAACGAAAGGTCCCAAAATCTAAAACATAAAGTTTGAATGATAACAGTTTTGCCATCTTCAAGTCCACGCCACTCCGTGCCATAAGTTGCTCAATTACCTGAGATAAACATGCTAAAAAGTCAACACAAAGGTTGAGTGAAATCCATAGGTTTAAGTTAAATAGTTTGAATGCAAATTCGATATTGGGTTACGTTGTTATACACCCGTTATTTGTAAAACTATATTATTGCCATTAGCTCATGAATCTGAAGCCTTGGGATATATAATAATCACACGTTATAGCCCCAACGGGTGCCTTTGCCAAAACACCCGCAGTTATATTCTAATGATGTGCAATTGGTTACCGATATCATGGGTACACCAACGGGGAGTCCAGCCTAAATAGATCTATTCACAACATTCGCGCTCACTCCGTAGAGTAATTAACGGTTCATGATATTGGGGACTTAAAGGCAAAAGTAGTTACTTAGGCAATAAATCAGGATAGCATATAGAAAATATTCGCATTCATGGTTTATAGCATGTATCCCCCTTGCGGGTTTATAGAACATTTGAAATATTGAAATGCGAGGCTATGAACTCACCTTAGCAGTATAGGGAAATTTGATTGATAGCAAAGGTATATGGAATGAAAGTAACGGCTTCGTCACACGCAACCTGGGGTAATATGTCAAGTCTTAGTTTGATTGGATATGTTTTATGTCATAATGTAATATCACTTTGATGAAATATTATGGAAATATTGTATCACTGTTCGGGCTATCATAATCCAGAGGCCACGCAGTATTGTTTGAGGAGCTAGGGCACTTTAAATCGTAAACCCAGCAAACTCGTCAAAACAAATACCCAAATGGAACCCCTCACATGAAACTCCCTAGTAACGTGATACATTATAGTTTTAAGTTTCTTCAAAAGCTAGGATAATTTATATACATTTTTATAATTAATATAAAAATATAATATTTTAATAGTTTGCAAAATTGGCAAAATATACCCTTGGATTATAAACTTTTACAAGTTTAGTCCTTTATATAAAAAGTAATTATATATTAAACCTTTAACTTTGAAACTTGGCAAAATAAGTCCTTATAGTTATAACGTTGAGAAAATGACATTTTTAGTCCCTTTAGTTATAAGTTTCTGAAAGTTACGATATATACCCCTTGCATGGAATACTTTTGCAAAACAAGTCCAAAATGCCATGCAAGCTTATTTTAAGACTCCAAATGATATTTGCAGGTTATAACTTATTAATATAAACTAAAATAGGATGTTTTAACGTAACAAAAGTTTAAAAAAGGATCCGTTAAGCTAGAAATCAAAACGGGTCGTTTTAGGGTTTTTAATGAAAACGGGTGGGTTTTAAGGTTCAAACTTTTAAGACTTAGTAAAATACTTATAATATTGTTTGATAAGCTTATTAGAATAGATTATAACAACATCTTACAAGTTTAGCTTATAGATTAAGCAAAAACATGAAATTAGGGTTTTATGAGCTCGGTTTGGATCAAAAAGGGAAAATGCATGGGTTTTTGAGTTCAAAGTTTTTAACAATGGTTTAAGCATGATTACATAAACATTATAAGAGTATGGAAATAGAATATGAGCTTAGGGAACCTATTTTTGAGCTTATAGTTTGGAAATGGGTCGAAATGGGGACTTTTAGCTTTGTACGCCTATAATAACTACTCCGGGCCTTCAAGACTTGGTTTCTTCACTTGTATTATGCTATTGGGACTTATTAGGACTTCTATTTTTGTTCTTGATTAGACCTTGGACTCCATTGATGGTTAGAAAGGAAGATTGAAGGTGTGAGTTGGAATGAATGGGGTTTACCCCTTTTTATAGGGTTTGAACTCCTTGGTGGCCAAGGAAACTTGGTGACCAAGTTTAGGACACATGTGGTATGACTAGGAGAGGCTAGGGATGATATGGAGAAGCTAGGAGATGAGTTAGCAAGGCTAAGACTAGGTTTGAGGTGTTGTTTTGTTCATATGATGCCGCGGCTAAACTTGGTGCCCAAGGAGGTCATGTGGCCTCTTGGTAGCCAAGTAGGGAGCTTTAGGTGCTTGTGTGATGCTTATAGATGAAGTAGGTGAGTCACGGAGGTGTGTGGTTGATTGATTGGTTTTTAAATGGGTCATTGTGGAGGGAAAAAGGTAATCGGGTAGATTAGGGCTTGTTTAGGGTTTTTAAGGTTTTTATTCAAGCTAGGGTTAGGGTTTAAGGTAGATTAAGGTTTAGGATTAGTGTTAGGATTATAGTTTAGTGTTTAGGTTTAGTAGTTAGGGCTTGGTTTTAAGTTTTAGGGCTTAATTTTAGGTTTAAGGTCAAATTAGGGTTTAGGGTTTCGTTTTAGGTTTTAAGGGTTTTAAAATATGTATGAGAGCTTAGGAGTAGAGTAATTATGGTTTATATGTTGTATATTGAGTGTAGTAGCTTGTACAAAAGTGGTGGTAAAGAAACTAGAATGAAAACGATGGTAAAACGGATATTTTGGATGTTATGCTTAATGACTTGTACATTGTGCTTTAAAAGGCTTGTACTTTATTTTAGAGGGAAAACATATTCAAATGAGATGTTTTCAATACTTGTACTGTGCTTTGATTGTTTGTTCATTGATTTATATATGGATACATTACATATAGTTGGGTGTTTAAAGGTAAACGTTTAACGTTTAAATGTCCGTTTTTGATATAACGTTGCAATGGTACGGTTAATGAGTAAATGTACTTTGTAAAAATGATTATTAAGATATTGACGTTGACATATTAGGATGTTTATATGATATAACATTGTAATATAGTGGCATAGGTGAGGTTGTGTGAGCTTTTGTTAACTGTTAGTTATGCAAGAATGTAATAAAGTTGAAAAATTTTCCATAAAAAGGTGGTTCGCTTATATATTAATAGATATTATACATTGCATCTAACTTAGAGATGGATATTTTACATTGATGAAAATTCCAGGTTGTTATAGTCCCCCATCCTTACAGAAATCTCATCCGATATTTAATTGGATGTTGAAGTGATGTTTGAAACAGTGATGTGATATTTGGAACAGAATTTAATCTTCGCCTGTTCCCTTGGAATGTTTGGTCCTTTTTTTTGAGTTTCCATCACACTTTGACTTAGGAATACGACTTCGTTTTAGTTGCCTTGATTTTCAGATCCATAATTTCTACTGGTTCTTCTTTAAGTTGAGTGTTGTGGCGAGTTTGAAGTTCTTCTTTGAATGATGAGAGATTCATCGGATAAGAATTTCTTGAGATTAGAAACATGGAAAGTATTGCGAATGTTACTGAGTTCTTCGAGAAGCTCAAGTTTATATGACACTAGGCTAATATGTTCAATGATTTTGAATGGTCCAATGTATCGGGGATTAAGCTTTCCTCGTTTTCCAAAATGAATGACACCCTTTTGAGGTGATACTTTTAGCATAACGCGGTCTCCAACTTGAAATTCTAAAGGCTTTCGTCTTACATTGGTGTAACTTCTTTGCCTGTCTCTTGCAGCTTGTAAGCGTTGACGAATTCGTATGATCTTTTCAGTGGTTTCATGAATTATTTTTGGTCCCGTAAGTTGAACATCTCCAAATTTGGCCCATCAAATAGGCGATCTGCACTTTTGTCCATAAAGTGCTTCAAATGGGCTTCCTTAATACTAGCATGGTAACTGTTATTGTAGGAGAATTCTACCAATGGTAAGTGTTTTTCCCATCCTTTTCCGAAAATCTTAAAACACACTGCTGATAGCTTGTCTTTGAGAGTTTGGATGATTCTTTCACTTTTTTGTCCATCAGTTTCTGGGTTGTTATGTTGTAATCATGTCTAGTTGAGTACCAAAAAGCTTTTTCAATTGACTGCAGTATCTGGGATGTGAAATGATTGTCACAATCGAGATGATGGATACTGTACGCCATGTCGAGAGGACTATTTCTTTGATGTTTAACTTGTAAGAGTTTCCATACGAGCAGTGATCGAGTGGGAATGAAATGGCGCGATTGGTAAGATGGTCGGACAATGTACCCAGATGGTGTCATGTCCGTTTGTTGTTCTTTAGGGTGTTTTTTGACAAAATCATTGTTATTCTGTTCCTACTTTCTCCAATTGGAATTTATGGTTGTACAACAAACCAGATGGCTTTTGGCTTTCCGCTTTAACTTAGAATGTCATCATTTGCAACATATTCTGCGATTGCTTGCCTTCATGTTAGGCCACAATAGAGTTTCTTTAGAATCTGATTTTTTTTTTTTTTAAAATCTTGTCAGGAACACGGGTGAATGGAATATTTTGATTTAGAGACTCATTGCATGTCAAGTCTCTCTAAACCGCCCAAAAAAGTGGTAACCAAGCTGTGATTTTGATACAAACGAGTTCCATCAGGACTATTTTTAAATGCTTTGTCCATTCTGTAGGTTTTTCAGCTTTGATTGTTTTCTTCTTTGAGTGCCTTTATTTTGAGGCTTTTCAAAGAATTTTTGATGGTAAAAAATTTTGGTGTTGACACGGTTATGATCAATGCTCTAACTCGAGTGGTTTGATTTATTTATTCTGACTTAGATCTGCTCAACATTTGCCTTCCAAGGATGATAGCAATCTCACAATCATAAATTGCACGAGTAATTCTAAAACATCGGCGTTGCCTCATATTTTCAATTCTTTTTTACGAAGATGGTGTTGTAAGGCTTTTGTGATCAGTGAAACTATACACTTTGTACCGTTTAGATAGTGTCTCCAGGTTTTAAGGAGCAAAAATCAATCGCTTCCTATTCAGATCATGAGTGGTATAGTTTTCTTAGTAAGGTTTGAGTTGTTGAGATGCATATGCAATGAATTTTTCTCTTTGCATTAATAAAGCTCATAGACCTTGAAGAGATGCACCATAATAAATGACAAAGTCATCATTTCCTTCTGGTAATGCTAAGATTGGAGCTTCATAAATTTTGTTTAAGGAGTTGGAAAGCCAATTCTTGTTCTTCGCCCCAGATATACTTCTTATTTTTCTGGGTTAATTTAGTCAAAGGCTTTGCAATTTTTGAAAAACCTTCGATAAATCTTCGGTAATAGTCGGCGTAGTCTAAGAATTTAAGTATTTCTTGTGGTTGGTGTATAGTGGGATGATGTCTAGTTCTTAAACTGCTTCAAATCTTGGCGAGGTCAACCATGAAGTCCTTGATTATCAATGAGTGTCTAAAGATATTGCACCAATACGAATCCAGAAATCACATTTAGAGAACTTGGCATACAATTTCTCTTTTCGGAGTAATTCTAAGATTATTCTCAGATGATTTGCGTGTTCTTCTTCGTTGCGAGAGTAAATAAGAATATCATCAATAAACACTATTACAAATTTATCCAAATATGGTTTACACACACTATTCATGAGATCCATGAATACAGCAGGTGCGTTAGTTAAACCAAATGGCATGACTTAAAAATTCATAGCTGTCAGTATCTAGTTAAAGCAATTAAGTCTTAGGAAGTATCTTCGTCCTTGAGTTTGGTCTGAAATAAGTCATCGATCCGGTAATGGGATATGATTTTTATGGTTAAGTTTCTTCAACTCTCTGTAATTAGATACACATTTTCTTAAAAGATCAGTCTTTCTTTTAACAAATAAGACAGATGTCCCAAGGCGAAGTACTTACTTGGTCCAGATAATAACTTCGGTCTGTTATTTCTTGATGTTTGCGTTAGATAACTACTGCATTTTTAAAGGGCAATCTTAGGTGTTTTAGGATACAGGGTGTTTGTCTGAGATGAGAATTAAGTCGGATTTTGAATTCTACTTGGCGAACAAGAGGACGACAGTAGATCTTCGGAAAAACATACTGAAATTCTTTGACTACGAGGATATTTTCTATCTTTTCTCGTTGATTTCTTTTCAAATTACTTGGATCATGAAAATTGACAACCTCAGGATATATGTAAACCTTTCGGTTTTTATACAGGATATGAGATTTAGTCAAGTTTTACTTCAATCACCTCGAATGATCAGAGTTTCACCGTTGATAGTAATGTAAACGAATTTCTCGTCATAGAGGATTTTGGCATGATACTTGGACAATCAGTCCATACAAATGACAACTTCGAAACTACTGATTTTAATCGGCATGATATCAATTTCAAAAGGCTGATTTAACAAAGTTAGAGTGCAGCCTTTGATAACGATGTTTGTGAATTACTAACGTTTCCGTCGCATTTTGATTATTATAAAGGTTCTATTGTATATGATGGGAATATTTAGCATTGGCAAGAGATATGGTATGAAGCTTCTATCGGCCTTCAGATCATATATACTCTAGCTAAATGTTGATTTAGAGAAAATACCCGGTTAAAAAATTAAAAACTACGTTTCGGACATTGATGTATCATTTTATTCCCCTTAGTAGGTAGGCTCTTCTTTGGGGATTGATGTTGGTCTTTCGACACTAATTTTTATAATGCCCTTTTTCTCCACAGGCATGACAAACAACTGTCACTGGTAGTTGATTACTTCCAGTGGCTAGCATTTTGTTTCGGTGGTTCTTTGATCAAAATAGCCCACCTTGTTGCAAGTATTTACACTTTACCAGTACAGGTCTGTGAGATGGAGATGCGATATCTTTACATTTGTGGAGAGGTTCTCGGCATCCTATTGTTTTTAGATGGTTATAGCTGAGCAGCATAAGCTCTAACAGCTTCTTGCCTTCGGTTTTATTGTGATTGGTGATTATTGTAGCGGTTGTTGGTGTTGGTGTTACGGTAGTTGTTGTTCTTGCGGGAATTGTTGTTGTTGTTGAAAGTTCTTCTGTCGTCAAACTTTCGTTTATGGTCATTTGATAGTTGCACTGGAGTATGCTTTGTTCACTCTGAGCATTTAGCCTTTGGGCTATGTGATGGCTCCTCTAGAGTTTGTGGTTTAGAGACAGTAACATTTCCTTAAATGCTTCGAGGTAGTCCCCCCGATAAAAGCTTCCAAGAGTTTCTCGGTGTTTGGCACCATGTTCAGGCATAGGACTGTTAATTCTTGGAATCTTCTAACGTAAGGTTTAAGATCATTTCCCTTTATAGTCAGGTTGTAAAGTTCTTCTTCCATTTTTTTGACTTCAATTTGGGGACAATACTTGTTCGTTAGAAGCCTTTTTAACTCAGTCCAGGTGATTTGATTGGCTTGCTCTACTCCCATAGGTTGGGCATATGCATTCCACCAGGACAAGGCATCGTCAGTCAGAGTACAAGAAGCGATGTTACTTTGTTTTTTTAGCACATCTCGCTACGAGAGAATAATTGATTCGGTTGGTTCAAACTCAGCCGAGATAAGGCAACAAAATGCTCCTTCTGTACCACTTGAAGTGAAAACGGTTGACAGCCTTAGAAAATCCTTTATATAGTTTCCCATTTTTACTACAGGAGTTCCAGTAGGACCGGTGTTCCTGTTGGGATTACTAGTATTTTCCATTGTTACAGCTTGTGCTTCTAGAGCCGCAGTGACACTGTCAGCTACTAGTTTTATGATGGAAGCTTGAGTCATGGCCGATGCTTCAGACGTTGATGTCTTTTTGGGAGGCATTCTGTTTTAAAATGCTTAAAAAGTTATGCTTATTATTATTATTATCATTTTTTTAAGCATTTTAAATAATGGTGATATTGAAATCTTAGATACTTATAAGTATCTAGAGGTTTTGGTATGATGATAAATATGGAGATAATGATGCATATGATGTAGGATGAGTGACGATGATGAGATAAGATGAATTATGAAACAACAAGGTATATAACGGGATTGCCTTTGTATTAAGAACAACTTGCCTTGGTACTATACATAGTCAAGATTTGACAAGTGTTTTTATTTATACCACACATACCGTGGCTAGGTTAAAAGATAATACTAGTATCTAAGCTAGTAGTTGGGTGGTTATTCCATACGGTTCTTGAGTTCGTTGATGGAGTCTTGGAGAATTTCCACATCTACTTGGTGATGAATCTGCATGTCGTTGATAATATCTCCAAGTTTAGTAATCCTGAAGCGAGCTAAAGAAATCTTATGGCTGCTTCCCATTTGTTTCCTCTAGAGTTTGGTAATTTGGGCACATGCTTGTTGGAGTTCAGCTTCCATAATGTCAAAGTCTTGTTGGATGATTACTCGCCCTTTTCTGAGACCTTCGACTTTATCTTCTATATGCTCAATACGATCGAGAGAGAGTTCTCCTAAATGATTTAGAATTTCTTCGATTTGTTCCTCATGACGCTCTATGCTTGTCTTTCAAGAGCTTTCACCTATCTCAAAGACTTGAGGTAGGGAAGAGGTAGAAGAAGATGATCGGCCTCGTTTCTTAGGTGACGGAAATTCTTCTGAAAGAAAGAATTCTTGAGGATTAGGTATTGAAGATAGAGGTATAATAGTTGGAGGCGGGATAGGAAATTTTTCAGTATAAAAGGCTTTCATCATGAAATAATGAAAGAGTTGGTGAAGCTAGTGGGACTATTCCAAATGAGTTGGAAGAGCTAGAGTAAGTTTTTCCCGGTGAAGTTGGGACATAATCCGGGGAAGCCGGAAAATAGTTTGGGAAGTTTGAGGAAAAGGCTTCCTCAATATTAGAAGTAGGATGGTTGGGAGAAGACATCATTCTGTTTAACAACCCAACGGTAAATAACATAAGTTATTTATTTAATAATATAATAGTTATGTATCTTTACATACCATTTCGGAAGTATATTCACTTCTATTCGACAGATTTATAGCGGGAACAGAGGACTATTGTCTTGGATGAAAATGAAAGTAGTTATAGTTAAGGTTCAACCTTGTTCTTTTTTTAACGTTGGATCTGGATACCAAATCTGTAACACCCCATTTTTACCATCTAGCAAGCGAAAGCTTAATCTGGGGTTTACTTCAAGGTACAATCGTCATAATCTTAGGAAATATGATCACTAAAAGAGTCGGTTTTTAAAAGTTAGTTCTCAATTCAATTTATTCATCAGGAACCCCCACTCTCCTATTTTTTACAACACGAAAGGTCCCCGCCCAAAATCTAATCCTAAACCAGTTTGAATGATAATAGTTTTGCAATCTTCAGTCCACGCAACTCCGTGCCATAAGTTGCTCTATTAATGAGATAAACATGCTAAAAGTCCAAACAAAGGTTGAATGTGCAAATCCATAGTTTTAAGTTAAATAGTTTGAATGCAAATTGTCGATATTGGTTTTTACGTGTATATACTTCCGTTATTTGCTAAACTTATTTTATTTGCAATTAGCTCAGAATCGAAGCCTTGGTATTTTTTGAAAGATCTACCTCTTTCAGCAAGCAGTCATATAGGGTTCTCTTAGTGTCAGGATCTTCAGAGTAGCGTTAGTTGCTCTTAATGCGTTCTTCCATCAATAGATATGTGGTTACGCCATGCTGAGCTTTCTTAGCACGATAGAAAGGATTTGAAACTCTAGCAGCATTGTATTAGTGGTCCATATACCTACTTATTGATCATAGAAAAACAGTGGTTCCTTTTGTCTAAACCAATATATTGAACAGTTTGTTGCTAAATGTAATTGATCTTCTTTTACTAAACAAGAGTTATACCAGCTGTTTGATATAATGCTCAAGTTTATAGCTCCAACGGGTGCCTTGCCAAAACACCCCGCAGGCTATGTTCTAAGTGTCATGAGAGTGCTATAGCTATGAAGATTAAAGTTTTCAGCTCTCGCTAATGTATGGTCTTCTAGTACCTGACTACAGCGTGGCGTATGTCTGCAGCCCATATAGAGGGAAGTACTATCGCTGTATAGTAGTGCATATGTTAGCTAGTACGACGCATGAGGGTGAAGGTATAGGAGAGTGTGCGAGATGTGTTTGGGGACGCGCAGAATGGTTCTTTTTAATTGTTAGGAAAGAGTTTGTTTTAGACGATCAATCTTGACATTCTGTTTCAGTATGGCATTTGAATTACGGTATATCTTGACTTTTTTAATCAAACATTTTTTCTTTCTTTCAATATTTTAACTTGTTCTTTATATCTTTCAAGCTCAGCAGGTTATTGTTATCATGGGATAATTTGGAGTAGCCGTAGATTAATCTTGGGTTGTAAGATTAATTACTTAGGTTTTGTTGTTGTTATAATAACAGATTACACTATCAGTGTTATCTCTTGTTGTGCAGTTATGATTGGAATTCGGAACAGTGCATGGTATGTTAATGCACATACTGAGAATTAGCGAATGATATTGCTTTCAACTAGGTATTTCAGTGTTCTAAAGGATTCACAACATCAGACTATTCAGGGAATTACCTCATGCTCACCATTGATTTTACTTGTTGTTAATCCATATTATTAGGATTGTGTACCGCATGCGAGATCTTCTTAACCATAATGAGACATTTTCTCCATGAGAGCAACTTTTGGCAGCTTGTTCTGAGTTACATTCACAGAATATGAGTCTATGCATCAAAGTAATCGGTCTTGTTAACGAAGGCCATTGTGGGTATATGTCTGTCTATGTGGCTAGTCCTTTTGCAAGTCGTGGGTCTGCCAAAATTGCTTGATATTCTCTTTGTTGATGGTCAAAGTTGATCATCAAAAAACTAAACCACAAACCCACAACAAACACCCACATAAATAACTACAACCCACCCACTAAGAAAAGTAGTTACTTAGCATAATAAATCAGGGATAGCATACAAACAATATTTGCATTCTTGGTTTATACGCATGTATCCCCATTTTGTGGGTTTTATAAACATTTGAAAGGATTGATATGTGTCGGCTTGAACTCAGGCCTTTAGCAGTATAGGGAAATTTGATTGATAGCAAAGGTATATGGAATGAAAGTAACGGCTTCGTCACACGCAACCTGGGGTAATATGTCAAGTCTTAGTTTGATTGGATATGTTTTATGTCATAATGTAATATCACTTTGATGAAATATTATGGAAATATTGTATCACTGTTCGGGCCATCAAGGTCAAGCATTGATCACGAATCTATAGAAGACATCGTGTAATTTTTTCTACTCTTAATCGTGTCGATTTTATTATTGATTACGCTTGACTATAATATCAATGGTTATGGGATAATACCTCAGGTATTAGCCTATCTTAATGTGAAGTTCAATGTTTGTTTCGTTTTAAATGATATTCTTAATTTATCGTTTTATTGTTTAAATTATGGTTATCACTCTCATATTTTGGTTTATATGTTTGAATATTGCGACCTATCATCAACTGGTTCTGTGTTATGGGAACTAGCAATCTAGATACAGGATTAGCTCTCCCATATCATGTTTTATATTATTGGACCACTAGGATCACAAATAACGTTCTATCTTTATCTTTGAATTATGAGCTTAGTTAGACCGGTAGGTGACCCGTTTATGTTTCAACAATCATGCTCTTAATTAACTGATAAAGATTTGAATAATGGGCTACTAGTATATAAAACACCATCAAGGAATATGTGGGTAAAGTCCCGTTGGGCTAGGGTTTTAACAGGATCACCACTACTTTGATTCCGTAAGATAGATTATAATTAAACTAAAGGATGCTTTATGCGGGTACGTTAATTGTGACAGGATTAATCGTGTCTAGGTCTTAGGATGATGTCCCGCCTAAGTCTTAAGAATGATATGCCGCTTTGAGATAAGTAAATCATTGCACTAAAACAAACAAACCGACATTGAACTGGATTTAATATGGCTAATACAGTTTTCTATCATTTGGCTTTTACCACTTTTCTATCTCCTAATTTTCCTCTTTTATGTTTACTGTGTATTGAATTGTTATTTGTCTTCACCAAACCTGTGCCATTCTCTTAGGCTAAAAACCCCCATATCATTAGACAACGTACATAGCATAGGTTTAACCCGTAAATAGACTAATTAAAATACTGATAGAATTTAGGATTAATGTTTCACTCTTAGTGTTCGACACCCTACTTACCGCGAAACTCCATCTTGACCGGGTATACTGCTCGTTAAAGTGTTGTTTTAGGTTTGTCGGATAAATATAAATTTAAAATTTGATAATCTAATAATCGACCCTACATGACAGCTTTTGGCGCCGCTGCCGGGGAGTGAATTAATTAAACCTTATTCTTATTAGTATTTCTAACCATTAATTAATTAGTTTAGTGTAATCTAATTATTTAAATTCTGTTTGTATTTATTTGCATTGTGTGTTTAAATTCCCGCATTTAATTGTTTTTAAATAGTATTCTGTTATGAGTGATCACCTGATACGCCATAGCCACCAGTTGGATACGACGTATCAAACCTTCTACCAAGAACAGCGCATTGAATTCTACAGTCTAAACGATGTATCTGTTCTTTGAAATAATACGGCGTATTCTGTGAATACAATACGGCGTACTGGTATTCAACAGACCTATACAGCGTATTCAAATTAATTGAATATGGCGTATCCGTCAACTGATACAGTAGCAAACCAAAAGTCTACTTGTTTCGATTCTACATTTGATTTCTCTCATCAGGACATATCCTACTGATTTATTGTCATTTGTTTCAGGTAGTGCATGACAAGAAGTTCTACAAAGGAACCACTCTCACCTTTTAAAAACCCAAAACAAAAATTTCGCTCAAGAAGGAGGCTTTTCGATACACCAAGTCTCATAGAATCGAATTCACCAGAGTTCGATCACATTTTTGACATCGAGGAACAATCAGGGGAAGAAGTAAGAGAAATAATGACGGAAACAATGGAGCAGTACATGAGCAAAACCCGAGGAGATTACGGGTCGGGCGTTACTAGGCCCACGATCAACCAAGACACCCACTTTGAATTGAAGTTGCAATTTCTTAAGGAACTTTGTGACAATACTTTCAGTGGCTCAGAACACGAAGATGCAAACGAGCACATCAAGAAGGTTCTAGAGATTGTTGTCTTGTTTTACATCCCAAAAATAACTCAAGATCAAATCATGCTTCGAGCCTTCCCTGTATCCCTCACTAGAGCTGCAAGCAGATGGCTAAGGAACCAGACATCAGGCTCGATTACAACCTGGGAAGTTCTTAAAACTAAATTTCTAAACAAATACTGTCTACCTGCCCGTACCGCAAAGAAAATGGAGGAAATCAACAACTTCCAGCAGGAACCCGATGAAAGCCTTTTTCGTGCATGGGAAGTATTTAAAGAATTGCTAATGAAGTGCCCTCAACATTACTTAACCAACATGCAGGAAGTCATCTTATTTTATAATGGGCTCGACGTTCTAACTCGATAAATCTTGGACTCAAAGGGTGCCATACCTTCCAAAACAGCTGCTGATGCTAAAATAGCCATCCAAGAAATGGTTGAATACTCTAAAAAATGGCACATGGAACTTTTCAAGACCATAAGTACTTGAAACTTCTGACGGCTTGTTTCTATCCAAGTCCAACTCAACAATCTAGGACGAGAAATAAAGAAAGTAAATGAGAAAGTGTACGCTGCTCAGGTCGGATGCGAATTATACAAGGGACCACACTATACAGAGGATTGTCCACAAAAGGAAGAAGGAAAAACTTTAGAAGAAGCTTATTATACATAGTTCGGTGCACCCTATTAACCTGGAGGGCAATATAGAGCAGCAGGGCCAGGATTCTACCAACGAAACAATGGAAACTCTTCGTATCCTGAACGGAGACCGAGCCTAGAAGAATCACTAACCAAATTTATGGCAGAATCAGCTAAAAGGCATGAAGAAAACTCGAACATAATCAAAGAGATTCGAGCTTCTACCAATGCAACAATAAAAAATCAAAGAGCTTCAATTAAAACCTTGGAAATACAAATCAGACAGATGAGCAAGGTCTTGCAAGAAAGAGGGTTTGGAAGCCTGCCCAGCTCTACGGAGACAAACCCTCGAGACCAAGTTAAATTAGAGGTGGCAAAATGGTTGGGTTGGGTCATGGGTCTTAGATGGTTTTGGGTCTAGATGGTCTTTAGGAGGATGGGTCTACATGGGTTTGGGTCTAAATGGGTTTGGGTCTAGATGGGTTTGGATCTAGATGGGTTTGGGTCTAGATGGGTCTTTTAGGAGGATGGGTCTACATGGGTTTGGGTCTAGATGGGTTTGGGTCTAGATGGTTTTGGGTCTAGTTGGGTAAATATTTTTAAGGGATGGGTCTAGTTGGGTCCCCCTTAATATTTATAGATGGGTCTTGTCGGGTATAGCATTTTCATCTGTTTTTTACGTTTTTATACGTTTTCAACCGATTTTGACCGATTTTGACAGTATTTGACCGATTTCGATTTATTTCAATCGTTTTTGACCGATTTCGATCGTTTGACCGATTTCGACCGTTTTTGACCGATTCCCACTGATTTTGACCGTTTTTGACCGATTTCGACTGTTATCGTTCGTTTTCGACCGATTTCAACCGTTTTCGACCGATTTCAACGGTTATCGTCCGTTTTCGACCGATTTCGTTCGTTTTCAATCGATTTCGACCGTTTCTACCGTTTTCCACCGATTTTGACCAATTTCGACCGTTTTTTAACGTTTTCATCTGATTTCTACCTATTTCGACCGTATTCTGCCGTTTTTGATCATTTTTTTATCGATTTCGATCATTTTTGACCGGTTTTGACGAATTTTGATCGGTTTTGACGGATTTTGATCGTCTTAGACGATTTTGACCGTTTACGATCGATTTTGTCCGTTTTCGATCGTTTTTAACCGATTTCGACCATTTTTAATGGATTTTGATCAATTTCGACCAACTTTGAAAGTTTTCGACCGATTTTGTTCATTTTGGATTTCTGGACCGTTTTCGTGTGTTTTTGACCAATTTCATTCGTTTTTGCACGTTCTCGTACGTGTTCAAGTTGTTTTGAACGGTTTCGAACATTTTGTCCGTTTTTAAACGTCATTAAACGTTTTTGTATGTTTTCGTCCATTTTTTGTATGATCTTGTTCGTTCACATACGTCCTTCTCCGTTCTTTGTTTTCCTACGTTTCGTTCGTTTTCATGCATTTTGTACGAAGGCTTTTCGATACACCAAGTCTCATAGAATCGAATTCACCAGAGTTCGATCACATATTTGACATCGAGGAAGAATCAGAGAAAGAAGTAAGAGAAACAATGAAAGAAACAATGGAGCAATACATGAGCAAACCCCGAGGAGATTACGAGTCGGACATTACTAGGCCCACGATCAACCAAGACACCCACTTTGAATTAAAGGGGTAATTTCTCAAGGAACTTCATGACAATACTTTCAGTGGCTCAGAACACGAAGATGCAAACGAGCACATCGAGAAGGTCCTAGAGATTGTTGACTTATTTCACATCCCAAAAATAACTCAAGATCAAATCATGCTTCGAGCCTTCCCTGTATCCTTCACTGGAGCCGCAAGTAGATGGCTAAGGAACTACCCATCAGGCTTGATTACAACCTAAGAAGTTCTTAAAACTAAATTTCTAAACAAATACTGTCCACCTGCCCGTACCACAAAGAAAATGAAGGAAATCAAAAACTTCCAGCAGGAACCCAATGAAAGCCTTTTTTGTGCATGGGAAAGATTTAAAGAATTGCTGATGAAGTGCCCTCAACATTATTTAACCGACATGCAGGAAGTCATCTTGTTTTATAATGGGCTCGATGTTCCAACTCAATAAATTCTTGACTCAAAGGGTGCCATACCTTCAAAAACTGTTACTGATGTTAAAATAGCCATCCAAGAAATGGCTGAATACTCCCATAAATGGCATAATGGAACATCTTCAAGGACCAAAAGTACTAAAACTTCTGACGGACTTGCTGCTATCCAAACCCAACTCAACAATCTCAAACGAGAAATAAAGAAAGTAAATGAGAAAGTGTACGCTGCTCAGGTCGGATGCGAACTATGTAAGGGACCGCACTATATGAAGGATTATCCATAAAAGGAAAAAGGAAAAACTCAAGAAGAAGCTTACTATACACAGTTCAGAGCACCCTATCAACCTGGAGGACAATATAGAGCTGCAGGGCCATGATTCTACCAACAAAACAATGGAAACTCTTCGTATCCTGATCGAAGACCAAGCCTGGAAGAATCACTGACCAAATCTATGGCAGAATCAGCTAAAAGATGAAGAAAACTCAAACATAATAAAAAAGATCCGAGCTTCTACCGATGCAGCAATAAGAAATCAAGGAGATTCAATTAAGACCTTGGAAATACAAATCGGACAGTTGAGAAAGGTCTTACAAGAAAGAGGGTTTGAAAACCTGCCTAGATCTATGGAGACAGACCCTCGAGACCAAGTTAAATCGATCTCAACTGCCAAAGCTAATTTTTCTAAGATACGCCGTATCGGACTTGGTCCATACACTATATCGGGCACACAGTAGAGGCACATATTTTCTGAAACAGTCCCTTTCCTAAGACGACTGCAAAACTTTGGTTGTGATGATTGGAGAGAGGCACAAGAGGTGAAGATTCTTAACGGTTATGATCACACCTTGCCTCAGAAAGAAAAAGACCCAGGGAGCTTTACTTTACCTTGTTTTATTCATAATATCTCTTTTGATAAAGCCCTTGTTAACCTAGGATCAAGTGTGAGCATTATGCCATTCTATACCTACACCAACCTTGGTCTAGGAATTTTATCTCACACTAGGTTGACCATCAAACTGGCCGACCGAACCATAAAACAACCAAGGGGTATTGCCAAAAATGTGCTAGTAAGGATAGGCAAATTTATTTTCCCTATAGACTTTATCATCTTTGACATACCCGAGGATGATGATGTCCCTTTAATCCTTGGACAACCATTCTTGTCAACTGCCCATTCCAAGATTGATGTCTTCAAAAGGAAAATTACTTTAAGGGTAGGGGAAGAAAAACTTGTTTTTAAAAGTATTAAGCCCGCCGCTAGCATAATCAAAAAGGTCTTTGTGATGAAAAGTCTTGATTCAAAAATAGAGCTTATAGGAGAGGGTGATGAACCATTCGACCCAACTTATGGTAACTACATAGAATTAAATGATTTGGACACACCTCTAGAACCTAAAACGAATCAAGATGTTGATTTTGAGCCAACCTTTGTTAAAATCGACTCTTATAAAATGAAATTTTCTTGTGTAATTGGGTATAAGTATGTTAACGTTGACCTCCACCCTTCCTTGTCCATTAACTTAATGTCCAAAAGCTTTTATCATTCCATAATAAAGAACAAGGATGAAGGGAAGAGTCATGCCAGAACTTGATCGATATACCTGTTTTCGTCAGAAGTTTTTCTCTTATTACAGGTTTTACCATCATTGACGGTGATGATATAACAAAAGACGTTGTGCTCGGCATGAAATTTTATAAGAAGTACGCATCATGCCAAATGATTATAAAGAAATTCGCATACAGGGATGAGTGTGAACAAATTGATGATGAATGAAGAGAAGGAGAAAGGTCAAACCCGGTCATTTAAATTGTTTGTCGCATTTTAATTGTTTGTTGCATGAGTCTGTCTTCCCAGACACTCTATACGGCGTATCGAACCCTTCTGGATACGGCGTATAGACGTGTCTGGACATTATTAGTTTTAAAACTTAATATTTGAATTCCAGTAATTTAATTGTTTTTACAGGAACCATACGGCGTATCCTAGGGTTTGGGATACGGCGTATTGATCCCTGTACAGTTGTGTGTTTAATTGTTTTCTTGTACCATTGTAGCGAGATAGAAATTGCACTTGTCTTCTAATCTTTTATGCAGGACCTTGCTAAAACTATGATATGGTATATTCTGAAAAAGATATGTGTTGAACTTATCCGGGCATTCTGAAGCCCTAGTCAACACACTTTTTGCTCAAGAACTCATCTTGGAGAATTATCACGAGCAAAACATCAAGGAGTTTTTCATTCTAATTCTATTTTCCCTTATTATTTAATTATTTTATCTATACAACGAGGACGTTGTATAATTTAAGTGGGGGGATGGAGATTTAGAACGTACTTGTCTTCCTTTTTACAAAATAATATGCTACGTGCTTAAAAGTGCTTAAAAATAGGCCAAATTTTAAAAAAAATTTAGCATGACTTTTATAAAAATCACTAGTTACATTACCTAGCGCACTATAACCCTTGATACATATTATGAGAATTAAGCCTATTCCGTTTCCAATTGTTTACCTAAAAATTCCACAAAATTATAAGTGTGCCGGTGATGTAGTAGACTTTAGAACTTGACCTGGTATATCACTCGAGACCGTAATGATTAGTACTATGGATTTAGATGGTGGAACATGCTTAACTGATAAATTTCTAGGATCAAACCAAATAGCCTACATGTTGTAAAATTAACTAACTACACTGGTTAGTTAACTCCCGTGTAACCCTTTGTTTACTCTTATTTTTAGAGTAATGTTGAGCCATTCCTTTCCTTTTCTACACCATATTATATGCTTTGTTACACCTTTGCACCTTAGCCTACCGTGTAGATTAAGCCTATTTTAATCAATGTTGCTAGTTGCTTTCCTGTAAAGTTTTGTATTTCCTATGTCAAAGTGAAATTTTTCTATCTCTGTAATGGTCAGGAAATTGCACAATGCAATGGGAAAATTATGTAGCTCGTAAGTTTTGCTACTTTCGCAATTATGAATCATGTCTGAAGTAGAAGTGTTACAAGGAAAATATTATCCGGACGAATTATGATAGTGAAGACGGTGGAATAAAAACGAGATTTATGATGTATTGCAAAAAAAAAGAAATAAGAGAGAAGAAAAAAAATTGTCGTTTCAAAAGAAGTTTATACCGAAGGAATCACTTGAAAGGATCAATTATTCGTTGATACGTTACAAAAATCAACAATGTAAAGTCTTGTAAAAAGTGACCGATATCACCACTTACTCTGTAAAAGTATGTAAAGAGAGGGATGTAAGGGAAGTTGACCGTTATGAGAATGCCAACTTAGGTTGTCTTTGTCATTTCTGTGATTGAGGTGTTTGTCTATATGTTCGAGTCTTTGTCATGGAATGGTCGGGGGAAATTTACTAGCAACCGTACCTTACTTGTTGACTTAATCTATTTGTTTCGTAAATTTTGTTTAACACCCATTTTACTTCCTTTTCCTAGCAACTAACCTTAGTGTCTACTCGAACGAGGACTTGTTCGAGCATGCATGTCTATTCCATAGTTACGGCCATGTATGCATGTCTCAGCTGCCTTGTTGGATGATGACTTTCAGTGAAAGTTAGAAGCTCCCTCCCCTATATCATTCTTCATCCTAACCACTGGTTAAACACGAATAAGGATGTGATCGGATTGTATGTGTCTATTCTGTCGTTACGGCCGTGTATGTACGATACAACTACCATGTTGGTGTGGTACTTATGGTGAAATACTGTTGAGTGATCAACCCTAAGCCTTCTTAACCCAATTTATCTTTTGACTTGTTTCTCCTTAGCTTTAGCGGCAGAGATGTGTATCCTTGCCAAGCCTATGATACGAAACTAATCATGACCGAGCAATTGAGCGTACTAATTAAATGTTGGCCCCTAGATTAGTTGAGTGATCTGAGTGTTCTCATTTCCATATTTCGTCAGGAGCTTGGTTATGTACAAGTGATTAGGACAAAACGATGCTTTAATGGAAAATCCTCAACTTCGGTTGGGACACATTTTCATAAATTGAAACTTTTCTAAAGTCTACTTGAGGACAAGTAGGATTCAAGTGGGGGGATATTTGATGGCATCAAATAACTTTACTTTATTATATCATTTATCCCTTCTGTTTTGCCCACTTTTATATAATTATTGCATTATTTGGCACTTAATTGCTTTAAAGTTGATAAATGCAGTAATTCAGGAGTGTTTTGTAAAGACGAGCTAAAAGGCGCATAATTTGGAGCTAAAATGAAGACATTTGAATAATGCTAATTTCTGACTACATACGCCGTATCCAACAAAAGAGATACGGCGTATCCGCGCCTGAACTTCATAAGAAAACGCGTTTGACCAATTCCCAATACGGCGTATCTGACTTCTTCCATACGTTGTATCCATGAGGATAACTATTCAAAGATATAGTAAATCAAGTAATTTGGGAAAGATATCACTGATTGATTGAGAACGTAGCGCGTACCCTCCAAGGATCCAGCCCAATACGCATGTATCGACCTTGCTTGGATACGGCGTATCGAGTCTTTTTAGACATATAAAATAAAGATTTAAAAACGAGTTTCAGTGTGCAAGTATCAAATCTATAAACATACTCATTAAAGACGAATTTTAAAAGAGAAAGATCAGCCACCAAGATCAAGCATTGTTCACGAATCCCTAGAAGACATCGTGTAATTTTACTCTCTCATCATTCGATTTTAATTGTTTGATTACGCTTGTATAATTATAATGGTTGTGGGCTAATACCCTCGGGTATTAGCCATCTTAATGAAAGTTCAATGTTTGGTTTGTTTTAAAATTGATTTCTTAATTTATCATTGATTGTTTAATTATGTTTATCACCTCATACTTGTTTATGTGTTTGAATATGCGACCTATCATTCAACTAGATCTAGTGATACGGACCAAGTAATCTAGATACCGGGATAGCTCTCCATATCGTGTTTCATATTACTTTACCAATAGGATCACAATAACTTAATGTACTTTGTCTTAGATAGAGCTTAGTTGGACCGGTAAATAACCTTTTATGTTTCAGCAATCATGCTCTAATTATCTTACAAAAAGACTAGAAGATATAAAACCACCTGTCAAACAATAAGTGGGTAAAGTCCCGTTATTTGGGCTAGGTATTTAACAGGACCCCACTAATTAATCTCTAAGATAGATAAAAATAAAACTAAAAGGATACTCATAATGCAGATGCGTTAATTGTGACAAGATTCATCTTGTCTATATCTTGAGATGATGACCCCCCTAAGTCTTAAGAATGATATGCCGCTTCGTGATAAAGTAAACATTGCACAAAAACAAACATACCAGCATTGAACCAATTTTAAATATGGCAAATACGTTTTCTATCATTTGGATTGTACCTCTTTTCTATCTTCTAATCTTCTTCTTTTGTGTTTATTATGTATTGAATTGGTATTTTTTTTTCCACCAAACCTATGTTAGTCTCTCAGGCTAAAAACCCCCATATCATTAGACAATGTACATAGCATAGGTTTAACCAGTAAATAGACTAATTAAAATACTAATAGAATATAGGATTAATATTCCACTCTTATGTTTGACACTCCTACATTACACAACCACCATCTTGACTATGTACACTGCTCGTTAAAGTGTTGTTTTAGGTTTGTCAGGCAAATATAAATTTAAAACTTTGATAATCAACTAAATTGACCCTACAGACAGCACATTCAACAGCCGACAGGAATGGCAACATAGTAGATGCATTAATGGAATCGTCACCTTGCTTGAACATTGGAACAGTTAGACCCAAGTCTAGTTAGGGAAATTCAGGTTGTTGTGGTTATTGGTTGACTGTGGGAGCATATTCCAATTAGGGAATAGATGGAGATAGAGAATAAATGTTATGGTGAACTGATGATTGATATATCATTGGATGGTATAAGTGAATTTAAATGTAGGTTTTATGATTGATTGGTTAGTATTAGTTGAGACCTGAAAAGATGATCCATTTTTGGAGACTGATAAAATGAAACTTGTGGTTGAAATAAGAGTTTTGGTATGAGTTTTGAATACAGGAGACTTGTGTCATTATGATGGGTTGCAAAAAGCAAGCGAATCTGAATTGTGTCATGCATTAAACGAACTTTCATTTGCATGAATTCGGTTGTCCAAGTAAGCATGAAGCTGATCAATGTTAGTTGTGTGCAAATCTCAAACCAGTTTGACATCGTCACAAATTTGCTCCACTCAGGAGGAAGAGTATTCAAAAACTTGGTGTTCACTTGAAATTGTTCCAGTTTCACATTGTAGATGTTCATGTCATTGAGTAGCAGTGAAAATCTCAAGTAGAAATCACGTAGTGTTTCCCCCTTCTTATAAGCAAACTTATCGAATTCATCATATAGTTTACACTCTCTTTCCTGTTTCGTCAATGAAGTTCCTTGCATGAGAAGTTGAATTCTTTCCCAAAGTTCCTTGGCGATTCGATGATTGCTAACAAGTGCATAGACCTCTGGTGGTAATCCTTGGAGAATGATATTTGTTGCTTTGACATCACAATCAGCTTGAATTGCATCTGCAGGAGTCAATTCAGAGTATTTTCTTGGCCTAGTCACACCATTTTCCTCAATTGTAGGCCAGATGAGTGGACCATTTTCAACGGATTCAAGGATCATTCGTCCATGTTGTCTATTCATCATGTATAGCTCCATTATGCTTTTCCAAGAATCGTACATATCTTTTTCCAACATAGGTGGATGATTGTCAGCACCCGAAAGAATCGCTTTGTCAGCAAGAGTCATCATTGAGAAATTTGTATGTTAAAAGATTACTCTTTGATTGAACGGTAATTGAAAGAAATTGTGTTTTAGTGAGTTGTCTTTTGTGATTAAAGTCTTGAACCTACACGGGATTTTACAACTCTTGATAAAACCAAGAAGACAAGTGAATGTTTCATGGGATTTTACAAATCACAAAAAGAAACTATATAAGTGACGTAAGTAAATTTGAGTTGTTAAACCACCTTTTAAAGAGGATCTGTTAAACCGCCTTGTAAGGGAGTTTGTTAAACCGCCTTGTAAAGAGGATTTTTTAAACCACCTTGTAAGGAAAGTTGTTAAACAGCCTTGTAAAGAAGATTTGTTAAACCGCCTTGCAATGGAAAACTATTAAACCACCTTGCAATGAAAACTGTTAAACTGCCTTGCTCTAGCAAATTGTTAAACCGCCTTGCACTAGCAAACTGTTAAACCGCCTTGCACTAGCAAACTATTAAACTGCCTTGCATTAGAAAACTGTTAAACCGCCTTGCACTAGAAAACTGTTAAACCGCCTTGTAATGAAAACTGTTAAACCGCCTTGCAATAGCAAGCTGTTAAACCGCCTTATTCTAGCAAACAGTTAAACTGCCTTGTTAAAGCAAATTGTTAAACCGCCTTGGTAAACCTGCAAAGTTGTTAAACCGCCTTCCACTATGACGAGACTCAAATTTTTCAAAACACAAAAAGACTCACTTTTGATCATTTTTTTCTAAAATTTCTTGTACAACTAGTATTACTAAGCCTATAGGTACCTTAAAATTTTTAACTTTATGGTTTTTAAGCTAAAAATTTTGAAATCAAGATTTGTACTTTTTAAGACTATTTGAATACAAAAGTTGAATAAAAATGATGTTTTTCTTGAATCTAAGCTTGTACACCTATATCCTAAAGATACTAGATTAGATTTACCAAGGTAAATGATCTTTTAGTATACAAAATAGCTTCGAAAACAAATAAAATAAGAAGAAAGAGTACGGCCCCAAAAAAAGAACCAAAAACAAATACAATAACTAAACAAATCACTCGATGGCTCTTGATACCAATTGAAGAATATTTTATAACATACTTGATGAAGGAAAGGGAGGTATTTCTGACACGCTTCAAAACCACCTTTTCGGGGGGTCAGGATTGATCAAAGAAACAAAGATAAGACATGGTGTTTTCTAGTGAGAGAAAGTAGAGAGATGGTGAGATGAACACAAAAAGAAGGAATATTCAATTGAAAGAAAAATGAGAAAAATGAACATCCACCACCCCTCATGGAGAGCCATGAGGGGTATTTATACTAGAAAAAAAACTATTCCTAGTTAACATAAATGACCCTTGCGTGGTACGCAGTGTCCAAGACTAGTCCAATTCACGTGTAAGACGTCAGCTTCACTAAAAGTGAGGCTAACAATTTATAGAGAGAGAGTGGTTAGATGAACACTTTAGAGAGAGAAAGTAAACATGAAAGAAGAATGCGTTAAGAGTATGTGTAAAAATAAACAACCAACACCATCTCTATGTGTGGAAAGGGTATTTATACTTGTACATATAACCGGCCATAGGCCTCTCAAAAGGCGTTCCATGGGCCTTTAGCCCGATTAGCTTTCTATCTTAACCTTATGATTAATCTACGAGCTACGACTAACTATATTGGAAGTGACTGATACTTTTCGTGTTTTTAACATTGGTTCTACTCATTTCTTGTAGTGTCCTATTTTTCCCTTCTACCATGCCATTTGATTGTGGAGTGTGTGGAGCTGAGAAGTTATGCGTAATACCGTTGGCATTGCAAAACTCTCCAAATTGCACTTCGTTATCAAATTCCTTACTGTGGTCCGTCCTTATTGACACTATTGGACATCTTAAATGATTTTGTATTTTTCTACTAATTACTTCAAATTGATCGAAGGCTTCGTTCTTAGTCCTAATGAATCTTGTCCATGTATACCTAGAATAGTCGTCTACTATTACTAAGGTGTAGGGGTTTACTTCGTAACTCCATACGACGGATGGACCAAAGAGATCCATATGGAGAAGTTCTAAGCATCTAGTCATTGAGACTACATTCTTAGCTTTATGACTAGCGTGAGCTTGTTTTCCAATTATCACAAAAGTGTTGATCAAACTTAAGCTTAGGTAAGTTTCTAACTAGTTCCTTAGAGGCTAATGATTGAATGTGACGCATATTAGCGTGACCTAATCTCATATGCCACAACATGGAGTTTTCATCAATCGTTTCAAGACAAATTTTATCTTTCGGCTTATTTCCTAATTTCATCACGTATAAGCCTTTCTTCCTAATACCTCTACTTTCCTTAGTGATTTCACTATCGTGTTCAGAGAAAGTTACTCTACATTTATTATTACATATTTGACCTACACTTAGCAAGTTAAATCTTAAGTTATCTACATGTTCTACATTATCTATATTGAGAGAGTCATTAGAGATCGTACATTTGCCAATAATGTTACCGCGAAGATATCTACCAAAGATGACATTATCTCCATTGTGTGTCGTGTATATTGAGAAGAGTTTTCGATTACCCGTCATGACTTTAGAGCATCCACTCATCGGGTCCCAAGTCAACTCTAAGGCATGTCTATTTATATAAGACAACAACTCAAACATTTGGTCCCCAATATCTCATGGGTCCAAAGTTGTTAGTGCTATACATCCCTTGCATTTATTGCATTTGATGATGTGAAAATGGAGGACACATTCCCAATGGCATGTAACTTTAAGGTTATAAGTTATTCCAAGTTACAGGAAAACCATGACGTTAGTTTTGTCGACCAACATTTCTTTTTCATCGCGGTGCCTTAAAACGAGGATAAGAGTTATTTACTCTTCTAGGAAGTGGAGTTTTTGACCTAAAGTTTTGTTTAGAAAATCCAACTCTGGGTTTTAACGATGATTTATAAAATTGTTTAACTTCATTGTCACTAGCAACGAGAATTTTAACGTTGTTTACCATTATATGTTTTGGTCTTGGACCCAAAATGGATTTTTGAAAAGACACAGATTTTTCGACATCTGGTGAATAGACAGGCGGTCCCTCAATTGCTTTAGGGGGCGTCTGGGCTTTATGGGGGCCATAAATTACCTCAGGTTTTACAAATTCTATTTCCTTAGTCTCGCTAGATGATGCTTTAAATGAGTTAAATCCTAGTCCCGATTTATCTCCGAAGGGTTTTTGATTACTCAACATTTCATTTAAAGAATGTGTACTCTTTTCAAATTGAGTTAGCTTGAGAGCTTCCTTTATGAGTTTTTCGTTGTCGATTTTAAGTATTTGACATTTTCTACATTCGAGATCAACTCTCTTGTTTTTCTCGAGTTTAGACAACTTTTCTTTTAACTCTCTAATTTCATTTTCTAAACTATTTCTAACGGCTTTTAATCGTTTGTTTTTTGTGATTATTTTTAGACTCATCTTGCATAGTTTATCATATTCTCTATCTAAAATAAGATCATCTATTGATGAATTTTCATTACTAAAGTAAGAGGATTCTAAACAAATCTCACTGGATGCTTGAACCACAAGACATGTTTCGTCATTGGCCTTTTGATCATCTTCCTCACCGCTATCACTCCAAGAACCTCCGACGAATGCTCTTTGGTTCTTGTCTTTCGGTGGTTTTGGACATTCTCTAATAAGATGATTTGGGTGTCACCGCATCTAAAACACTTCCTATCACTTTTGTTGTTCTTGTCATCTCGGCTTCTTTGGAACATCTTTTTGTCATTCCTAAGTCGTCTTACGAACCTACCTCTTCTCTTAAAGAACTTCTTGAAGTCTCTAACCGCCATGGCGTACTCTTCGTCTTCACTTCTGGAAGTCGAACACTCCTCATTACTAGATTCCTTCTTAGCCTTTAAAGCAAGAGATTTTCTTTCTCCTTTAGCTTTGACTATTTCAGAATCTTTCTTAATGATCATCTCATGAACTTTAAGATTCCCGATGAGTTCATCAAGTGATAGTGATGTTAAGTCTTTCGACTATTCAATCGCCATGACTTTTGCTCTCTATTTGGGATTTAGAGCCCTAAGAAACTTCCTAACATAGTTCTTGCTAGAATAACATTCATCAAGAGCTTTTAGATTAGTTATAATAATATTAAATCTAGCAAAAGCACTATCTATAGATTCATCATCGGAAATGACGAATTGTTCATATTGTTGTACCAAAAGGTCAATCTAGTTATCTTTGACTTAGCTATTACCTTGATGGGTGATTAACAAAGTTTTTGGAATTTCTTTTGCCGTATTACACATGAAAATTCTTTCATATTCTTTTCTAGGCAAAGCGTTGTAAATAACCAAATTAGCTTCGTTATTTTTCGCAAGTCTTTTCTTAAGATCATCACTTTGTTTTTCAAAAGGGATAACCTCATCTAATTTGGTTTCTGGATTTTGTTCAACGGGTTAAAAATCACCGTTAGTAATAACATGCTAAAGATCAAGATCTTTTGATTTTACATATGTTTCAAATCTATTTTTCCAATAAATAAAACTATCGCTTTCGAAAAGTGGTGGTCTTTGCATAGATTGCCCTTTTAAATATTTGTAAGAATCCATAGATCGATCCAAGCTTTAAAATACAGTATATTTTAAAAATCTTGAGTGACCTCGGCTTCTAATACCAATTGTGAAAACTAGAAGGGGGTTGAATAGTTTACCGGTTAATTGGTGTTTTAAAAACTTTGATTATATAAAAACGCTAGATTCGAATATATGCAAGATCAAGTCACAATATAAACAACTAATGTATCTAGCTACTTGCAACACAATCACAAACAATAAATATAAGGAATAAGTCAAAGATAAAATGTAAGAGATAGGAATGGCAATGGGACGGGTTTGGGGCTGTTCGACCACCCTCCATCCTAAAACCCGATTAGCAAACTACGCCCCAAACCCGCCCTGATCCCCAATGGGGATCTTATCAGGGCGCTGCATCAGGGAGAGATGCTCCCCCAAACCCGCCCCGATCTCCAATGGGGATCTTGTCGAGGCGCTCTATTGGAGCGAAAGGTTGTCTTTACGAGCGCAATGCTCCATCAAATAAACATTGTTCTTTGTTTATTATTATTTTTACGTCATATTTTTACAAATGTGATTAGATACAATAATATGAAGAATCAAGAACCCACTAATAATATATTAATTAGTAGCATTTATAAGTTTTCAAGAAATTAAACATAAATAATGATAACCACGTGAAAAAAAATCAAAACTTCTTTTATAAACATTACACAAAATAGGTTTTTTTCTAATCACAAATTGCGATCTTACAAAGATACAAAACTACAAAAAATTAATAATATTAGTTTTATTACGTAAATACTAACATAACAATATATGAATATAATAGATCAATATGTATACATAGTTTCGGGGCGGGGCGGTGATGACATCAAATAACGTCTATTTTATAGCATCATTTATCCCATGTTATTAACCCATTTTGTATAGTTATTGCAAAGAATTGTTACTTAATCGTTTATATTTGAGAATTGCAGTAATTATAAAGTACTTGGTGAATATTAGCAAAAGGCACGCATTCTGGAGCTTAAACGAAGATATTTTGAAGATTAATAATTCTGGCAACCAATACGCCATATCCATTAAGGAAGATACGGCGTATTCGTGCTTGCACTCACCAAAGACCACAAAAGAATGAAGATCAATACGTCGTATCCAGAAGATGTCAATACGCCGTATAGAAGATATAGTATGTGAATATTCTGGAAGATATTAAACGTGGTCCCTACTCTAAGAAACCCCAATACGCCGTATCCAATCCCTTGGATACGCCGTATCGAACCGACTTTCAAACCCTATAAATATAAAAACTCAAAAATGAGTTTTAAGTGTGCTAAATCATATTCACGATACCTAACCAATAAAAGTCAATTTTCAGAGGAGAAAAAGAGCAGAAGAGGTCGAGCAACGCTATCAATTACATAGGAGACAACGTGTAATTCCATATACTTTAGTAATCGTTTAGTTTTTGGTATCATTCATTAACTCGGTTAGTTTACATTGGCTAAATTATTGCTTTTGTATTTATCATGACGTTTTAAGGCTAATACCTTCGGGTATTAGCCATTATTATAAAGATCTGAATGTTTGGTATTTGTTTATCTTGATTTCTTAATTTATCGTTGAATGCTTGTTTATGTTTATCAATTTATACTTGTTTACGCGCTTTTGTATTTGACCTATCATTAAACTGGATCTAGTGATACGGACCAAGTAAATCTAGAGTCTGGGATAGCTCTCCATATAGTAATTTATACATCTAGAATCATAGGATCACAAATATTGTCCTGCAAAATCTGTGTCTAAGATACGCTTCGGGCTTAACTAGTTAATTGGATATTGTCAATGGTTTATTGATCGTGTTGACAAGAAGGTGAACCTAGATAATTCAACAAATTACGTTCTGATTCTATTGGATAGTTAGACAAGTGAACTACTTGTGTATAAATCACAATTAAGCGATAAGTGGGTAAAGTCTCTATGAGCTAGGTTTAACAATATCACCATTGTTTTAATCCCTAAGATAGATTATAATCAAGTAATAAGGATGTTTTATGCGGATGCTTTAATTGTAACAGAATTAATGTGTCTAGGTCTTAGGATGATGTAATGCCTAAGTCTTAAGAATGATATACCGCCTCGAGAGAAGAAATCATTGCACTTAATAAACAAACCAACTTTCTAATCGAATTAATAATGGTTAATACAGTTTTCTTATATTTGGCTCGACCTCTATAACACCTCATGTTTTAGGTCATTGTACGACATTATGTAATGCACAATTTATTTTTAGGGTTTTACGCGTTTGCTCTTAAACCGTAAACGTTAAGTTAAATCGCGTAAACTAAAAATGATCATTCAATGTAAACGGGCATTAAACAATTAAATGTTTACATCAAGCAAGTGTTATATGATTATTATGAGGATAATTAATAACTTTGTTCATCTTATTTTTATTGGCTACGTAAAATGCTTACGTTTCGCGATAAAACGCGTTTCGGCATTCCCGGAAGCACCAAAACCTAACTACGCTTAAACGAATACCCACGATTATACCCAATACCCAAAATAATCAATATAACATCACATGGGAGCCTATGTGGCCGAAATTTTCAAGATAGGACCAAGAGATATCAACTTGCT
>BQNB010077525.1:0-30817 GCA_026074375.1 Tanacetum coccineum | reverse complement strand
AGGTGGTGATGTCGGCCTTCATATTAGGCCACCAATATAGCTTTTTATGTCTTGGTACATCTTGTCAGAACCCGGATGGATGGAGTATTTTGATTTGTGGGACTCATGCATGATCACAGTCCTTAAGTCACCATAACATGGCAACCAACTCCTTCCGTTTAAGCATAAGGTTCCGTCAGCGCGGGGTTCTAACTTTTCCTTCGGTATATCCTTCCTGATCATACCACCTACATCTTCGTTCTTGAGATTCTCTGGTTTCTGAGCTTCGATCTGAGCATTCAAGATTTGTTTGGGAAGATTCAAACCAATAGTCATAACTAAGGCTCAGACTCTTAATGGTTTAATTCTCTCTTTCCTGCTCAAAGCATCGACAACAACATTTGCTTTCCCCGGGTGATAACGAATCTCACAATCGTAATCACTGAGCAACTCTAACCAACGACGTTGCCTCATATTCAACTCCTTTTGGTTAAGTATGTGTTGTAGACTCTTATGATCTGTAAACACCGTACACTTAGTTCCATATAAGTAGTGCCTCCAAATCTTTAGAGCAAACACCACTGCACCAAGTTCTAAATCATGGGTAGTATAATTTTTCTCATGAATCTTCAGCTGTCGTGATGCGTAAGCAATCACCTTCTCGTTTTGCATCAACACCGCACCCAATCCTTTATGCGACGCATCACAATAAACAATGAAGTTCTCAGCTCCTTGAGGGAGAGCTAAGATAGGTGCGCTACACAACTTATTCTTCAATGTCTGAAAAGCTGCTTCTTGCTTGTCACCCCATTCAAAGGCGACTTTCTTCTGAGTGAGTTTGGTCATTGGCTTAGCGATTTTTGAAAATCCTTTAATGAATCTTCGGTAGTAACCGGCAAGACCTAAAAATTAATGTATCTCCATTGGAGTCTTAGGAGATGCCCAATCTTTTATGGATTCGATCTTGGCGGGATCCACGTGAATGCCTTGACTATCAATCACGTGGCCGAGAAATTGTACCTTAGGAATCTAAAATTCACATTTAGAGAATTTAGCGTACAACTCCTCCTTCTTTAGCAATTCTAGAATTGCCTTAAGATGCTCTTCATGTTCCTTCTTGTTCTTTGAATAAATTAGTATATTGTCGATAAAGACAATTATAAACTTATCCAAGTATGGCTTGCATACTCGGTTCATGAGGTCCATGAATACTGCAGGTGTATTTTTCAAAACAAATGGCATCACTTGGAACTTGTAATGACCATACCGAGTCCTAAATGCCGTCTTGGGAATATCCTCTTCTCGTACTCTAAGCTGATGATAACCCGATCGCAAGTCTATCTTCGAATAAACACTGGATCCTTGTAGTTGATCAAACAAATCATCAATCCTTAGGAGAGGATAACGATTCTTCACCGTTAGCTTATTCAATTCTCGGTAGTCAATGCACATCCGAAATGATCCATCCTTCTTTTTGACAAACAAGACCGGAGCTCCCCAAGGTGAGGAACTAGGTCTTATAAAACCCTTGTCGGATAGTTCTTGTAGTTATTCCGATAACTCTTTCATTTCGGAAGGAGCTAATCGATAGGGTGCTCGTGCTACAGGTGCAGCACCAGGCATCAAATCGATTTGGAATTCCACTTGTCGAGTCGGTGGAAGACCCGACAAATCTTCAGGAAATACTTCAGGAAAATCTCGAACGATTGGTACGTCCTCAAGTCGCTTCTCCCCCGACTTGTCTTCAGTCTCCTTCGTAGTAACATGTGCCAAAAAGACATTATGTCCTTTCAACAAATATTTATGAGTTTTGGTGCACGAAATGATGTTCAAACGAGTCTCGTTTCCCTGATTACTTCCGTCACCATGAACAATTAAGGTTTCATTTCCCCAGGGAATACGAACGATCTTCTCGGCACAATCAATGACAGCGTGGTACTTTGACAACCAATCCATACCGATTATGACGTCGAAGCTACCAAGTTCTACGGGCATTAAGTTGATGTTGAATGGATGGTCTAAGAAGTTTAATGTACAACCCCGGATGATAGTGTTTATCCTAATTATTTTCCCGTCCGCTAGTTCAAAATCGTAATAATGGTCTAATGTAGTTGGTGTGATATCAATTAGGGAACTAAATGTAGTAGATATAAAACTTCTATCAGCACCAGTATCAAATAAGATAGAAGCATAGCGGTCATTTAGAAGGAACGTACCCGTAACGACATTGGAGTCTGGGTTTGTTCCTGCATTGCCCACCACATAAACCTTGGCTGGTGCATTGCCATTCCCACGTTGATTACCACGGTTTCCATTCATTAGCTTCGGGAAGTCTTTCTTGAAGTGCCCCTGAACACCACACTTATAACAAGTGACAGCATTCTGAGTTGTCCCAAAGTTCCCACGATTGTTATTATTACCATTGGGACGAAAACTCCTACAGTCACGAGCCAGATGACCGATCTTCTTGCACTTATTACACCTGGGAGCACATGGAACTTTGTGGTGATAGTTGCATTTTGTACACAAGGGCAATGACCCCGTGTACTCCCTTTTTTCACCAGGCCCAACAGTGTAAGCCCTCCCAGTGTTCTGTCTCTTTTTTTGTTGTTGGTGCCCCTGATTGTTTCCAGCATTAAACTCCAACTTCCTCTTATGCTCAGCTTGCCTTTCAATAATAGTAAGGACTTTTGATCCATCTGATCATTGGCAAACTCAATTGCCTTCTCCATCGTCTTGGGTTGATATGACATTATGTTTCCCCGAATCATATCAGGAAGCCCACCAACATATTTCTCATCTTCCTCCGATTCCTCGTGGAACATCCTTCCACACATCAGTGCAAGCTCTTGAAAACGCAGAGTGTAACTTGCGACATCAGTACCTTTTAATTTTAGGTTCCAGAGATTAATTTCTAACTTCTTGATTTCACCCCTTGGGCAGTATTTGACTGTCATCATCTTATTTAGTACCTTCCAGTCCATAGCATAAGCAACATCTTGAGTAACAGTCTTCATGTGGGAGTTCCACCATGTTACAGCATTTCTAAAGAAAGTGCATGTAGAAAACTTAACTTGGTTCTCCACAGCATAGTTGCTGATATGGAACACTGATTCCATCTTATCGAACCATTGTGACAGCACAACCACTCCTTAAGTACCCTTAAAAGTAAGGGGCTTGCAATTCAGAAAATCCTTGTACGTACACTCACGGGGAGTGCGTACAGTTACTCTAATTCCAGTGTCAGAATTGTGGCTTCCGTCGCCATGACCATTAGTGCTATTTCAAAGAGTTTCATGGTTAGCAAGTGCCGCATACACTCTTGCTTCGATTAGTTGCTCAACAACAGCAGCTGTTATAGGGGCAGCAGCCGCAGCAGCAGCATCAACCCTTGCAGTAGCAGCAGAGGTTCTTCTTGGCGGCATATTGTTCTAAATCACAACAATATAAAACACGCGAGTTTTCATCACAACATGACATGGGTACAACATATACATAACAAGATTACATCACATAGTGATTACATAACATGACTGGGATCACAACACATAACAGTATTAAGATTGACACAACATAACACATTATATATAACAAGATCACATCACACAGTGATTATATAACATGACTAGAATCACAATACATCACAGAATTGAGATCGACATGACATAATACAACACATCATATATAATTGGGAAAACATACATGATTATCTAATACAAGCAATGAAAAATACAAATCCTACTGCCATGCTAGCTGGGTATAAAACCCATAATACTTAGCCGGCTAACATAATGATAGCTATAAATATGACATGAAAATGTAAACCTAGGCAGAACTACCAGCGCCCTTGAGATCATTTGCATGAGTCTGATCTCTAGCCTGAAGTGCCTGAATCTGTCCTAGAGCCGCTGACAACTGTCCCTGTAGTGATGAAACCTGTGCAATCAATGTCGTCATCAGTAACTCCTGTGAGGCGATACGGTAATCCTGCATCTGGGTATGAGTCCTATATGCTTGCAGTTCATAATGAACTGCCGAACTCAACCCAAACTGAGTGTGCCCAAGCCTCTCGAGAAGCTAGAGCCTCCTGATCCAACAGTAGTGCAGTCTCATGGTGAAACTGTCTATCCTCGATCAATACGTCAACTACTCTAAGAAGTAACTGAGTCTGGTAGGGTGGCTGTCCTGAGCATCCTCGTTCCTCGATCATCTAAATCGAGAACAAAAACCACATACAAAAGAAACCAAGAAACAAAACAAAACCCCCCCCCATCAAAAAAAAAAACCATTCATTCAACAGCATAAATATCTTGAAGTGTTCCTGCTTCTAAACCGCAGCAAGCACGGTCACTCGAGCATTAACCCATTCGAGGGTCGTGTCGGTCTTACTCCTCAACACCTCTGCCGGGTCTATCCAAAACAAGGAAAAAGAAATTAAAATAACGCAAATACCCAAAAAGAAAATATCAACCATAATAGCCATAATCGACCTCCTCGACTCTCTGATGTTTGATATCGGCATCCATAGTGCCGATAAACCCATAGTCTGCTCTATGACCTCCAGTAGGTCTAGGAGCAGCAGTCGAACTCTCCTTTACCTCATACCTTAATGTGGGAGTAGTCAGACATAACCTCTTACGAGGTAGTAACTCAGCCTCAGGAATGTCCTCCTTATGGTCGACTGGTGGTGGTATGGATAGTGAGGCTGGTAGTAGTGGTAGTGGTGATAATGGTAATGGTAATGATGTGGGTACAGGTGGTGGTAAATGTAGTGATGATGGTGGAGGTGGTAGTGGTGGTGAAGGAATCAGAGGTAGTGGAGATGACCAAGGTAATAGTGGAGATGGTGGTGTAGGTGCGACATCATACTCAGCAATGCGTGCCTCCATGGATGGTGACATAGGTGGCTCAAGTCTGATAGTCTTCTGTGCCCTACGAAGACGTGTCTAAGCAAATGAGATCCTAATCTAAATCGAGGAGAACTAGGTATAGGTTTATGGGGGTGGGTGGTGCAGAACTCACTCAGTCTCAAATGGCCTCTGTACCCCAGCTGAGAGAACAGGTCAACAACAGGTACAGCAAAGAGTCGGTTGGAGCCGGGGTGCTCTTCCTCCTCTCCTCTACCTCAATAAAGGGATGTACCTCAAATCCAACCGCAAGGGTCGCGCCACCAACAGGGGGAAGGGACTCATCCTCATCATCATAACATCATCATCATCAGGAGGTCTCAAATCTCACCATCCCCTTTGCGTACTACCCGACCTGTGTCCCTTAAGGTGGTGTTGAGTTCCATCAGCAGGTATATTCAGCATGATCTCCTCGGGTTCCTCCTCTGGATCCTCGTCTGCCATAATAGCCTGGTTCCAAGGCGGTAGGTAGTGGGTGTAGTAGGTGTACAGAGCATCAGCCAGGTATATGCTGGTCCCTCCAAGTGTGCCCAGCACGGATTGCACTAAGTAATCGGGGTACTCAGGCTTAGGTACGTATGGTACTTCGATAGGTGAAGGTGGGTGCTCGGGACCAGGCACGTAATTGGGAGATGGTGGGTGCTTAGGTCCTGGCACATAGTCCGGAGATGGTGGGGCTACCGGCTGAATGGGGAGTCCATCGTATCCGTATACAATAACTCATGGATAACCTCCATCAGACAACTCCTCATTAACTCCCCAAAAGACTCTCCCTGGCTCGGAATCAGTGTAGACAGATGTGTAGGTAACTGTGGATGCTGAAGACATGACAGAATCTGTAACACTCAAACAGAGTTTACATTAGTACATATATAAGACCCATAATAATATACTTAATATATTTATAAACATGTATGTGAACCATGCAACATCTAGTATACATAACTAATGCAATAAGTAATTATTGAATGAATGTCCTATGAAAAACCATTATTATGATGCATGATGTTTTGAAAATGGTTATAGTCCAAGAAAAAACATTAGACCTGGTTCTCTATAAAAGATGGTGTTTAAGAAGGTGAGGGGGTGTTGGTTGGGTAAGGGCCTTGGCTCTAGATACCAATCTGTAACACCCCCAAATATGGTCGCAGCGAAATAATGAGTCCGGGAGCGTTACTTCATAGATCAATACCAAGATATGAGAACGAACGACATCTAAAAGGCGATTACACAAGGAAAACGATACCTTGAATTTATTTGAAATTGGTTCATACAAAGCACAACGCTTAAATTGTTTCAACATTTGATTAACAAAGATTAGATCGTAACAAATAAATCCCAAGGTGTAATGCTCTAAATCCTTAAATGCATGACCCCCAAAGAGTATCCCTAATGTATCCTTACCGCTCGTGCCTTATTGACCTGAGAAAACATGCTTTAAAACGTCAACATAAAGTTAGTGAATTCATAGGTTTATGTAAATATAATGTAGGACCGCAAGATTTTCCCCGTGATAATGCAACAAATGCAAACAACACAAAATGTAATTATGTTTTTCCTAAGCTCATGACACTAAAGCTCGACATGTATGAATTGCAATATAAATTGCCCACATTGCCCGTGATGATGTTCTAACCCGCAACATCTGAATCCGACATGGTATACGTTTCATAATGTGATCGGGATGGTGTGGGACATATGTTAGTCCCGGCAAACCGTCATAGTGAGTTTAATCTCAAATTCATCCGAACTGGGATGTCAAATCCCAAATAAGATCTATTTATAACTATCCGTGCTCCACACAAAGTAAATGACAGTTTCATGAATAGATTGGGCTCAGAGGGTTATCACTACTTAGGCAAACACGTAATCATGATAAAATGTACACTTGCGTCCAATTTGTAAAACAATGCATGTTTCTCACCCCAAAAGTTTTGTAAATCATTGATATAGTAAAACATGGGGCTATGAACTCACCTTAGTGAATAACTGGAGTAAAGAATCAGAGAATGAAAACTTTCACGGATAAGACCGAAGACAACCTAAGTAATAATAGGTTCGTGTAAGTAACCATGTAACCTTTTGAATAACCAATACTACATATAAATCCCTATATAGCACATCACACCTAAAAGGTGAGTTTGTTTAATTTATTCAAATTAAAACAATAAAATTTTGTACTTGTAAAACAAATGTCCTTGTAATTTGCAATTGTAAAAATAATATACTTGTCTAACAATTTGTTATTTGCCAAAAACACTTGATGTATTATTTATATAATTTTATTATAAAAAAATTAATTGTTTTGACGAAAAATTAATATTAATAAGGTAGATACATTTAAAATATTACTTTTTAGTAAAAACGTCATATCTTTCTCGTTTTAATCCCGTTTTAACGTTCTTTATATGTATGGATTCGTATTTGAAAAGTCTAATCAAATTTTAGATTTATTATATGGTTAAGTACTGTTATGAACAGTAACAATAAGTGAAAGTTTATAAAAATACTTTTTTTTATAACTTTTTATTATTGAAAATCATATATTTAAATTGTACTCATTCGTATTAATTCGGTTTTTAAGTGATTCTTTATGTCCACAGTCTTCGTAATTAAAAAATCGATCCAAGAAAAATAATTATCAACAGCCCACTATCTGAATAGTATGAGTTGTATTATAAAATTAACTTTTAATTCGTAATCTCGTAAATATAGCGAATCACCACATATTCAATCCGTTTGTTAAAATGTACCTTATAGTTTTGAAATTCTCATTAGTTGTACTTTATCATAAAAATAAACTTACATTTATCTCACATTCAAAATCTTAAAGTTTTTATAAAATTACTTTAATAAAGTTACTTTTACATATTAAATTACTTAAAACATGTAAAATACATAACTAGTTCATTACCCATTTGTTTTCCATGTTTCTTATATTTTTTGAAATCAAAAAAATTATATACTTTTGAGAAAAATACAAAACATTCCGAACAACGTTCGAATTTAAAAGATTTTTTATAAACTTAGTTTTGATAAAACACTTGTTTAAATCACATATTATCTGTAAAAATCATAACTCCTTCGTTATTTATCGGATTTTCAAGTTTCTTATATGCTTATGATCGTCATGAGATGTACTGTTTTTTTAAAATATAAAAATGAATTTTATAAGGTTTGAATGAACAGTAACATTTAAATGTTTAATTAACTTGTTTTATAAAGTTTTTAAAAAAAGGGTGACGGGGAAAAACTAATAATAAAAAAAAAGGGGTATCTGTAAAAAAAGTACCCGAAAAGTTCCCACTAAATTTAAAACATTACATTCATTGTGTATAAATTAGGTCCTTTACATTGTGTCCATCTTAATAAGTCAATATAGTCCCAAGAAATTAACAACATAATTATTCACATATCATACTTTATAAATAAATAAATAATCATAACTTGACAATTAATTATATAATTTATCCATGGATTGTAAATCCTTGCTTTAAACATATTAACATATTTTAAACATCATCTTATTTACAAATAAAATGTATTTTGTGTATGCTTGTACATGTATTTGTTTTATAACTGTCATAAAATAAAATGGTTAGCTTAGGTGATGATTTTAACTATACAAATTATATAATTAAACAATGAAATAAAACATAATGAAAAGATTAGGGTCTTAGATAAACCTTAGATGAGTGTATGGTGAATGTAGAACAAGATTAAACCCAACAAACAAAACCCTAATTCGAATTACCCAACTAGAAAACCCTAATTCCTTTTCTTGTATACTTCTTGTTAAACCACAACCCAAGCTTCCAAATCAACTCAATCACCTTAGATATGATTACTAGCAATGCTTGAACACTTGTAATACTTTAGAATGGAATTTTATAAGAAACCATAGTTTGTAAATAGTGAGCCAAGGGCTTTTGTGTATAAGGAGAGAGTTCTTGTGAATTTTTACTTGCAATGAGAGAGTCTATGTGTTTATTTAGCTATGACTTGCTTTGTATGGAAAGTGGTCATGTAGAAACAACCTTAAACATTAACCATGGGTATGTAGTGGTTTAGGGTACAAGAGAAAGAGCTCCCCTCCTCCCTATGCACTATCGCCGGCCAAGATTGGAGGAAAGGGAACTAGGATTAGACAAATCTAGTAATGTGTTTGATATGTAAAGTGTACTCTTGTGATCGAGCTAGACTTTTGTCTTGTAACTTCGAGTGACCGAAGCTTCTTTGTTTGGGTCCATTTAGGTGAACCTAACATTTTCCTTAGAGTGCGCGCTAGGTTTATAATCAATCAGATATAACTTCCCATAATATAATTATTCACCAAATCTCTGAATAGTTATCCAACTGGATACGGCGTATAGGGAAACATGGATACACCGTATTGGGAAGTGAGAATACGCGTTTTCTTGTGAATTCCAGGCGCTGATACGCCGTATCTCCTTTTTTGGATACGACGTATTAAGTAAAAATAAGCAATCTTTAAATATCATCGTTTAAGCTCCAAAAAGTGCGCCTTTTAGTATGTCTTCACAAATCACTCCGTAATTACTGCAATTTACAAATTTAAGTAATTAAGTAACGATTCTTGCAATAATTATATAAAAGTGGATGATTTATTCGGGATAAATGATGGTATAAATCTAACGTTATTTGATGTCATCAATGTGTTTAGGCAATCAAACACATGGTTTGTTATGTTGGGCCATAAAACATAACGGGTTTGGTTGTACCCGAAGAAGAACTCAGTATTTAGCTTTGTACCAGAAAAAGGGTAAGCGACGTTAGGTTGGTTCTACCTCGAAGTAGGACTCGGTATTTAGCTTAGTATCGGATAAAGTGTAAGCGACGTTGTAGAGTTTTCTTCGCCTAAAAGGAGCTTGTTGATCTAGTGAAGTAACTCTCGAGTTGGGTACTCGGGGAGTGGAGTAGGGCGAAGAGGAGCTTCGTAGCCGAACCACTATAAATTATCATGTCCAATTTGCGCTTTCTTTTACTTATCTCTTTACATTTATGTTTGCTTTTATCGCTTTACATTTATATTTGCATTGCGTCTATGTTTTTGTTATATAATGTGTTGTGGTGACATGCTTAGTTTTATGCTCTCTACTATCTTTATTGTTGTAGATCTATTAGAGACATTTACCATATTACGTCATACTTGATTGGTTGTTTGATAAAAAAGTTTTAAGTTTTTAATGGAAACGTATTCACCCCCTATGATTCCATAATTGGTATTAGGAGCCACGTCGCTCTAATTTTCAAAACAAATGGTTTTTAAAATAGAGTACGGTTGATGTATAAAATTCCGTATCAAGCGACACATAATATGAAAAGTTTTTCTTTGTTTAGTACTTACAAGTTTTGGTGTTAAATATAATGTGTTATAATAGCATGAAGGTCGCCTTACAAATCCAAACGAAGGGATTCATGTGACTAATATCGGATAAAAAATTTCTGCCCAAAATTCACCTCTCTACGGATCGACGGATCCACCAAAACTGGATCCGTCCATGAAGATTCGTCGATGGTATTTTCAGATTTTGGCCAACTTTAAAAAATCGTAGAAAATCAACCATACGTCAGATTTCGATTATTCAAAAACCAATTTTGAAAGATTTTGAATGTACTTTCCAATGTAATGGGTCTCAAGCCTTTATTCAAATTTTAAATTAGTCAAATAAGCAAAATTCCACATAGTGTAAAATTTTGATTTTGTTTCAAGCGCAAAAAGTTTATTTTGACTTTTGTCAGGCACTTTTGGTTGGTATCCATTTGAAGTTGGTGTATCTTATCATTGGAAATAAAATGTCTTTTTTGAATTTACTAATGGGGAGGAAACTAATTTATTTATAAATAAGTCAAGCTATGTATACATTGTTATATTTAAGACACAAAACGAACTATAGTATTTTTGTGTGTATGCTAAATGATTATTTGTTCTACTTTGCATCTTAATATTATTAATCAATCTTTCATGTGCTTATTCTATTTGTAATTGAGCTTCTTTGTTAATTAGCATAATTTCGTCGTGTATGTTATTTATTAGTTTTCATGTTTATGCCTCAATTGATCTTATTGTAGATCTCTTACACTAAGTTGTGAAATTGTTTTTGCATTGCATATAGGCATAAATCACTTGTTTACAAATGTTATATCACCATCCTGTAAACCTTATTAAGCATAATAACTCACTTAGGGTTGAGAGCTAAGTACGCTTGTCAAATCAGTTAAAAAAGATTGTCTTGCACAATTATCGTGTTATTAGTTCAAGTGTTTAAATGTGTCACCATAAAATATTCAACACTTTCATTTTATCAAAGTTTCAATAAAGTATCTAAATTATGGCATCTTATTATCTGGCTTAAACATGAGTTGTCTAAACAAGAGAAAAGATTATAGTAACACATTAATATGTAAAAAAGGGAAAATGTGTCTTTTGAACTTAATTTGTGCTTGCGTTGATCCACATCACAATCACAATTAGTAAATTATTCGATTAAAATGAACCTAGGAGTAAGTGTAAATCCTAAAATTGGAAGTTTAACTTTGTTGGTAAGAAAACACTTTTCTTTTGTAATTTTATCTTTGCATAAAATTTCACATTAATATTCACTCTAGTCAAAAGCTTGAAAATATTATACAAACGTGTAATAGTTTTAAAAATGATTCGTAATGCTTAAAAATGACTAAGATAATTTTTATACTCTTTAAATGTCAAAAACTATGCATATTGTGCACAATAACTAATAAGTTTTTCTCACATATAAAATAGATGACAATCCCAAAGAGACAAATTAACTTATCATTTTAAATGATCTCACACTTAAGACCAGTCTTAGGTTTAACGGAACATATTAGGAAAATCTTTATTTGTTTTCTTTTAAAAGAGTATTTCTGAGGGTCAAGAAAGATTTCAGATATATATCGACTCATTATTTAAATTATGGTGGATATTATTTTTCGAATCTAATTTCCATGTTTTTGAGTTTGGATATCAAATCGAATTCATTATTTGTCTAGTTTCAAGAGTATATTAAAACATAAAAAAAGATATTGTCTCGAATCTACATACTCAATCACCCTAGGTTGATATGAAAATAATGTCGTCTAGGGGTGTAAACGAACCGGATGAACACAAATGAAGCCTTGCTCATGTTCGTTCATTTAATTTTAATCGGACAAATAAACGGACACGAACGATTAAACGAACAAATTTTCTTGTTCATGTTCGTTTATAAGAAAATGAGTTGTTCATGTTTGTTTATGTTCATTCATTAAGAAACTAAACGAACCTTAAACGATCGAACATAAATGAACGTAGAAAAGAAACATAAAATTTATCATGTTATAATTAATATTTTGTTTTATAAGTGTTGTGTTGTTTAAACATACCAGTTATAAAAGGAGACAATTAAAAGATATGATATACGAACATAAACAAATAAATAAACATAAACGAACGTTAATGAACACATAATCAGATGTTTACGAACATAAATGAACGAACGTGACTTTTGTTCATGTTCGTTCATTTAACAAAACAAACGTAAAATAATGTTCATGTTCGTTCTTTAATAAATAAACAAACTTTTTACTAAACGGTTCATGAAATGTTCACTAAACGTTCAGTTCATTTACAGCCATAATGTCGTCCCTTCCAAGACGAAAAGAATAAACATCGGTACATAACTCACACTAGCGATAATGATGTTATATTGAGTCTACATGTCTAGTAGGTGTCTTCCTAATATTAAGAATAACATGATTAAAATGCACGTTAAAGTATGATTGATGACTTGGATGTTTTGTCCGAGATATTTAAGTAATTTACCTTGCAATAAATTTGGTAAAGTTTTCATTTCCGAAAAACCAAACACGAGCAAATGCACAACATATGTAACTTCGCTCATACAATTCAAAAACACGAATCATGACTCAAAATCACTTTTTGTTATAATCTTTTCTCACTATACAAAATAAGCATAACACTATTTTAACTAAACCTTTAAACAAGAACAATTCAATTATCTAAGATTAGGATTAGGAAAGATGGAACATATTCAATAAATCATTATTTTGCTTTCTTTCAATAAGTGATCGTAAGTGGATTTCGAATATAAAGATGATTATAATTCAAATGATAATTAATCTTATTATTCTATCCAATTACAAATGTTAGAAATATGAACATAGAGTCGAGATTATAATTTATTTAGATCACAGAGTTATCAATATAACGACCGTAGATATTTTCTGAATCTTCATGTTTAAACCAATTTCGGTTATTACATAAAATTACAAAATCGATCATAAGACAAAAAGAATAATCATCGAATTGCAATTCACACTTGTATTGAGGATGCCTTATTAAGTCTGAGTGTTCAAATGTTTGTGTTATTAGCTTATGTGTGTTAAATTACACATCTTTTTAATACTAGATAAACTCTCATAATAGGTAAATAAATAAGGAAAATGTGTAATTTTATTGCAAATACTCTTAAAAGTCATTATTTTATCTTGTAGGTGCAAAGGATTGAAAACATAGAAACAACAAGAAATTTTGGACGAGAATCGATCAAGTTTACACATTTTTCGAGGTCCAAACAAAGCCCACTTAAATCCACTAACATACCGTTGAAAAGAGAACGAAGAAACGAGTCCAATGAATCTGGCCTCACCCCAAGACTCGACCTGATTCACCTTGAATCGGCCGGTCTAGTTTATGCATCTACCAGTCCAAATAAGTCACTCCAAAACACAGTATAATGGTTCAAATGAAGAGGTTTATCAAAACAAGTCACTAGTGCAGGTGGTAATGTGGTCGTTTTGTGTGTTTGCGACGCAACAGACCCAGGTTCGAGTCTTGTGTGTGGTCGATTATATTTTTTAATAGTCCTCCACGTCATCCGACAAGCCTCAACATCTGGTCCAGTAGCAACGTGCCACGTGGTAATGCAGTAGTGAAGAGGTAGTACAACTACAACTGTTGATCCGGTAAAAATATCTAGGGGTGTTTCTGCAATCTTTCAATAGTTTAGGGTTATTTTGCGTAACTTTTAAAGGACCAAAACTGTAATAGTGGATCTTATATAAACCCACTTATATCTAGGGATGGCAATAAAACCTGTACCCGATGGGGACCCGTTCCCCAAACCCGAATTGACTGGGGAATCCCCGAGTTGACCGAGGATGGGGATGGGGACGAGGAATCCCCAAATTATGAAATCGGGGATGGGGCGGGGATGGGGATAACATAAATCCCCGGCCCCGTACCCGACCCTGAACTTTTTAATGTGCAAATATATATAAATTATTTGTATATTAATACTACATGTACATGTATATGTATAAATTAGTAAGTATTGACAAATATTATACTTGAAGTACATGTCATATTTAATGAATCGACTACTTTTAAAATGTTAAGTACTAACTATATATTATTCATTTTCCTCCTCAAACTCTTGTCACTTTTTTTTTTATGTTTTTAAATATTTATGCTTATGTAGTGTAGTTTTTATACAAGTTTTAAGTTGTTTTAATTTATGCAAGTAAGTTTCCTTTATTTATTGTATTTTCATTTTTTATTTACTTTGTCATCTCTATATCATTTCTTTTCTTTTCTCTTATAAATCTTTTTTATTTCTATAAAAATTTCCTATTTTAATGTTTTATTTAGGTTAAAAATAGAAAATAGTCTTCAAAAATCTTTTCCTTTTCAAGAAAAATCAAAAAGCATGATTACTTTTCTTCATTAAATTTTTAGATTTTTCTGAGTAGTTTTAGTATTTAAAAAAAATCAAGAACAATTTTTGTCTTTTTATTTTTATAAATTTTATTTGTTTTATTTTATAAAAAAAGTCATAAAAAATATTTTCTTATTTTCTGGTAACTTCTCAGTAGTTTATAAAGCTTAGAATAAAAACTTTAGAATTTTTAAAATTCTTTTAGTATTTTATTTAGTTCTAAAATCTGTTTTAGTCATTTAATCATTTAAAAATTTTTTGTCATTTTAAAAATTCTATTTTATTTTTATAAATTATAATTTATTGGTTTTCAGTTTCGGCTAAAGTTTTAAAATTTATTTTGTAATTTTTATATTATTTTAATTTTTATAATCCTCTAGTAGTTAAAAGTCCATGTTTTTAATTTTACAAAATCTATATTTGCTAAGAAATTTAAAGATCATTAACCTTAATATCCTAAGTTAGTTTACCTTTTTTTAAACATTCTTCTTGAAATATTGGGTGGTTTTGGATTTATTTATAACTTAGTTTTATAGAGTTTTAGCTTTTAATAATAAAAAGCTTACATTTTTAATAGTTTGGGAAAAAAGTCATTAACTTTATGTCATTCTGAGTATATTATATGTTTTATCTTCTTACTCTCCTCTTTATTTAATTATTTTTAGTTTTATATAATATTGTCAGTTGCTTGCCATGTTTAGATTAATGATGTTTAGATTTATTATTCTGCCTTTTAGGTTTAATAGGATCTTAAAGTTGGATTTTTATTATGATGTTTAGCTTAGTTAGTTTTTTCATATTGAGTTTTATTTTTATATCATTTTGCTTTATTAGGATATTTAGTATCCCCTAGCTTTCTTTAGCTATATATTGCGTTATGTTCCTTTTCTTTGCAGGTTTAGCCTATAATCCAAAAACCAAAAAAACTGCGATATCTAAGCATCAAACAATAAACTTTTGACGTAATTTTCAAATTCATTCTTCGCCGAGGATACGACTCCGGGAGATTTGATTCTTACCTTTCGTAAGGTATTTATCTTATCTACTTTGGAATAATTTATAACCGACCGTCTACGACTAATCAGTTTTTGGCGTCGTTGCCGGGGAAGATTGTACGATTTTTACGTCTTAGTTTTGCGTTAGTGTCTCCTTAGGATTCCTATCCTTTTGAGAGTTACTTTCACAAGTGAATTTTTTGAAAAAAAAAATATTTTTCATTTAACCATTTTCAAATCTCTTTTATAAAAATAATTTTTTTTTCTTTTCCAAAAAAAATTTAAAAAAATCTATGAAAAATCCAAAAATATTTTTCTTTTTAAAAAATTCAATAATATTTTTGTATCTTCTCTTTAGAATTCCTATCTTTTATAAATTTTACTATGATTTCTTTCTTGTTATAAGAAAAAAGACCAAAAATAAATAAAATAAAATAAAATAAAAAATGTTTCGTGAACATCTTAATTCTTCACCCTCTCATCCTCATGATCTTCGAACCATGAAAGAACTTCATAAGCCGTCACTTATCGGTAGAGGAGGACCGATCGCTCTGACAATCGTTCAAAAGGCCTAATTTGAATTGAAATATCATATGGTTCAGCTGATTTGACAAAATTGCCAGTTCCATGGATTTCAAGATGAGGATGCAAACGAGCACTTAAACAAGTATTTTATATCACTCAATTCATGAAGAAAAATAGAGTTTCTGAAGATATCATTGATTTGAATGTAATAGTGTATAGATAAATATATTATACTATTATATATACAAATAGTATATATATATAACATATATATATCATATACAATATATATAACATATATAAATATACATATGATAAATAAAAATATTAATAGGAATAGTAATAATAACATAAAAATACCAATTATCAAATAATATAAAAAGTAAGTATTCTGTTAAGAAATGAAAATCACTTTAGGAAAAGTGATGACCAAATCTTCCCGAGTTCGTAATCCCGCCCGCCCCCTGAATGAGAATCAGTTTAAATTCATGATCGTCGGTGATTTGAATGATTTTCAAGGCATTTTGATTATTTGATCTCAATTTGTCTACTTATTAAAACGCAAAAACAAATAAAGGAAATCAATCTAAATAAGTGTAATTTAAGATTTAACAAAAAAAAAGATAACGGAATCTAAAACAGCGACTAAACAAGGCAAGTAAATCAAATTTTTAACACCTACAAACTCAATTAAGTCTAAAAATCCGAAATGAATAAAAATAATTTTAGAAAAAAGAAATATAATTTTTTGATTTTTATTTTATTTTTTATGAATTAAAAACAGTTTTAATCTAAAAATATTATAAAAAATATTAAACTTATTTGGAAAATCTGAAAAATTTAGGAAAAGTACTTTGAACAATTTAAGACTTACAAAAAATAAAAGGAGCCAACCAGCTTATTTCAATAAGCTAGAAATAAGCCCAAAAGGGCTGAAAGCTTATTAAGTAAAATGGGTTTAAAAGATTAATGTTGTGGGTGTATAACGAAAAAGTCTCAAGGGCAGATGGTGATGAGTGTGTGTGTTGAGGTGTTGGTGTTATAAAAGAGAGGTCACAGGTTCGAAACCTGTGGCCTTTCTTTTTGACAAAACATTTTTTTATTATTTTTCTTTTTGAAAAATTTAAACTTTAAGCTAAAATAAGAAACTTTAATAAAGAGTTTTTTTGATAAAACTTTACTTGAAAAACTGTCAAATAAGCTAAATGACCATTAAACTAAACTATTTTGCTTTTAGGACTCAATAAGCTAACTAGAAAACAAAATGAGCTGAAAAGTACTAAGACTTACACCTAATAAGCTATAAGGACTACAAATAAGTTAAGTAAAATAAGTGATTCGTAGAATCTAACACACGTAAAATATAAAATATATAATATATGATGGAAAATTACCAGATTACCCTTGAGGACAAAGGTAAAAAGGAAATTCTTCAAAATATATATAATATAATATAATACGTATATTAACCGGGAAGTATGATTCCCCGGGTCGTTATCCCTAACGACTTGTGAAATTGAAACCACGTTAGATGTTCGGACAATGATTTGAATTGAAGCCAAAGTTTGATTTGATTATCTACTTTTTTTTGAATGAAGCAAAGTTTCGACTTTGATTATCTACTTTTAAAAATTGAAATTAACAAATTAAAATAAAGACAATAACGGGGAAATCAAAATCTAACTAAAACGCAAAACGGTAACCCCCTTAAACGGAGGTCAAAAACCCAAATTATAAAAATAAACCTAATTTAATTTTTTTTCTTTTTTTTTTTCTTTTTAAATGGACTCTATTTGACTAAAAAGTAAGTTTAAAGAAAACTAGAATAAAAACGGAGTTAAAATGAGCGTTAAAACACGAAAAACGAGAACGGGAACGAATTCCGTTCTTTAAAAAACAAAATTTTGCAATTTAGTCTCTACGAAAGCAAAACTAATTTTCCTATGAACTTTATGATAAAAGAAATTTTTCTAAAAAAAATTATATTTTTTGATTATTTTTCTATTTTTTATGATTTTTTAAAGTTTTTAATGAAAATAAATGTTTAAAAATACTAAACGAACTATAAAAATTCTAGAAAAATTACAGAAAATAGCTTATACTAATTAAAACCTAGGAAAAATAAGCCCGAGATCACAGCTTATCAAATAAGCCACGAAATAAGCTGAAACAGCTTAATAAGCTTATTGGGCTAAAATGAATATAAAGAATTAATTGTGCAAGAGTCTTATGAAAAAGACCCAAGGGCACAGCGGTAGGGAGTGTGGTGTGTGTGTTTATAAAAGGGTTGAGGTGTTGAGGTCGGGGGTTCGAGCCTTGCTCACCCCCGATTTCCACTTCCCTTTTTTTTTTAAAAACTTAAAGAACAAAAGTTGTTTAGCACCTAAAAATAAGCATTTTTAATAAAAGCAACTTATTATAAAAGTTCCTAAATAAGCTAATAGAACAGCTTAAATTTGACAGAAACTTAAAACAAGCTTTTTGGTTTTTTCATTTAAACTAATTAAGCCTAATAGTCACAATAAGCTAAGCTAAGCAACTAACAAGCTAAGTTTAACCTAATGAGCTTATTATGACAGAAATGAGCACAAAAGCACAAGCCATAAGCTGAAAAAGCACAATAAGCACTTATTCACACCCTTAAACCAAACAGACCTTAAGGCACTTTTGAGCTTAATTTTAAGCTCTCAAATAAGCTCCTTAGTAACTGCAACTTGACTTTTCTGAAAGGATAGCTTAAATGCTATAAGAAAATGCTTTTTGGAAGAATTTTAAAACTTAAGAGCTTATTAAAATGAGCTTGTGAAAACAGGCAGCAAGCTCAACATGCTGAGTTTTTACTTAATAAAAAGACAAAAGGCAAATTTGCAGCTTAAGTTTTAATGACAAAATAAGCTAGAAATTTAAAACTAATTGTAAATATCTAAACTATGGCCTATAAGCTATATATAATCTAAAAATCAAAAGCTAACAACTAATTTACCCTAATGAAACTTGAGCTTAAAATTGACAGTTTGTTCAATATAATTGCTGATGCAGTTGACAAGTATAAGAACTAAACTATTAAAATCTATAATGCAGTCCTAATGTAAATGAATTCTACTCTGTTTAAACACAAATTAACAAGCAAATAAGTAAATAATTAAGACTAGAAGAGATGTAAGCCAATGTTGCAAATGACACCTGATAGATTTAAACTTATTTTAAATCTACTTATGAAAAACTATTTTTACCTAATCCTACTATTAATCCTAGTTTAAACAGACTTAGATTGAAGATTAAAACAAATATCCAAAGACCACAAATGCCACAAGCAGTTCTAACTTGTGGTTAGACTGCTATGCCAAACACCCCCTTATGGATATTCAAATTCAATTAAGCTTATTAAAACGAAAATAAAGGCTTAAAGACTACAATACCAGATATCAAAAAGCTTCCTACTAAACTAATGAACATGTAACAACTATCAAATAAGCCAGAATCAATAAGCTACCTACTATGCAATTTTTATATTTTTGACAGTTTTAGCCTAAACTTATTGAAAATTTGAAAACAAATTACTAGAAGCTAAAACTAGTTTGAATAAACTAAAGTAAGCAAGGCTAAGCAGGAATAAGAACTAATAAGCTACTTTTAAGCAACAATAAGCAGATAAGCAAGTAAAACAGAAATTAAGCTTTTGAAATAAAATTATGAATTGTACCTTGGATCTCAGCACAAACAGAGATCAATATGCTCTTATTGAGCTAGTCTACAAGCTCCAGCTTGTCATAGACAAGCTGGTAAGGGCCATAAGCTCATCCAAAGTTAGCTTATCATCCATATTTGAAGCTTAGGTATTTTTAGAGTTAAATTCGAGTAACAAAAGCTCAGTTAAGCTTTTAAAAGCTTAACTGAGTATAATGAGCTTAAGAGTAACAAGGAGAGCTTATGAGAGATTATCAAGAGATTATGAACAAAATTAGCTTAAAGTAAAACTTGGATTAATAATTAAAAGTAAATGAAACTGAGATTATATTGAAAATTAAATTGAGTACAAGGCTTAAAAAGAAGACTACATGTAATTAAACTTTAAAAACTGAAAATAAGCTACAATAAGCTACCTAAGCTAATCCTACTCCTAGATACTTTATGAGAGTGAGGAGAGGGGCTATTTATAGTTGCACAATGAAGGTTCTAGGCTCCAAATTCTGTTAGACGCCCCCTTGCCTCTTAGTCCTTGGATCCTTTTCAATCATTGGATGTTAATTGTAAGCCCTTGGATTATCTTTTAGCTCACACGGATTGCCAGCGTGGCAATCCGTGATATGACATGTTGTGCTTCTTCTGAGTGTACTTCAAGTGTAAAAGTCCCATCCTTGAGTGTTACTTAGCATCCAACGTGGCATTCCCTTTGTGGGTTTCCACCAATAAAAGGGCTTGTGTGACGTTTTATCCTGCCAACTAGTACTATATCCCTTGAATTACCCATCCATGCTGTCAATTTAACTTTGCCCCTTGATTTGAGCTTGGGGTAAAACCTTGAAGATGGAGAATAGTAACAACCAACATTCTCGTGTTTTTTTCTTTTATAAAGGGTTGTGTTTGATTTCGTTGACCCGGGTAAGGTTTTGTTTGACTTCGGGTTTGGGCCGGGTATTGGTTATAAAAAAGAAATGGGCTCGGGCTTGTTTGTTGGATTTGTTATATGAAAAAGTTAACGGATTAATAGAAGTTAACACCGTTAGGGCTTTAAGGGCTTTTATGAATTTTGGTGAATTATGAGGGACTAGTTTGGTAATTTTAGGATTTTTGTCATTTAGTGATTTGACTTAGGTTGACCAAAGGTTGACTTGAGTTGACCACTTTTGATAGCATTCTCCCGGCTCTTTGCGTGCTCTTCCGTTCCCGTGTCCGTGTTTGTCCGGTTTTGACCGTTTTCTTATAATTTTTGCTTTATCCGTACCTACACAATCACAAAGACAAAACAAGCAATATTCAAGCATTTAAAGCACAATTTCGTCTTTTTAGGGTCTATTTTGATATAAAATGGATATGTGTTTTCACACATATCAATAAGCAGAAAAGCAATAAGACTTAGATAAGCAGAAATTAAGTAAGCTACTCTAAAACATAAGCTAGAAAGACAGCTGAATATGAAATGGACAGAATATACTACATTTTTGGCTTTTCTAGAAATGAAGGGCAGATTTCACTTTAAATTTTAAGACTCAATAAGCTAAAATTAAAGACTATAAGCTAAAAGCAGTAAAAGACCTTCACTCTAAGAACTTTTAAAAACCAAATTTAAGCAAATAAGTAAAATAGATAAGTTGAAAATGACAAGACAAAATGATAGTCTACTCTATTTGTTTTTGGACTTTTTGGTTTTTAATGACACTAGCAGCTTAAAAATAAGACTAAATAAGCTAAGAAGAAGTTTAAAAGCTAAAAACAGATTAAGTATTTGACTTAATAAACTAATTCAAACAGAAATTAAGCTAGCTTTAACATTAAATAAGCTAGAAATAAGGACTGCAATCTTGACTTCTGATTTTTACTTTTAAAGATAATTTGCTATTTGCAGCCCTAGATTTAAGCTAGATTAAGCTAATATGAAAACTCAAAACGTTAAAACAGATTAAGTTTGATATACAGAGAGCTTATACTATTAAATTCAGACCTTAAAAAAAACTTAATCTTACCTAAAAATGCTATTGAAAATTGGACTTTTAAAACTTCGGAAATAAAGACTTAGACACTCTTTGACAAAATTTGACATAGACCAAAGGACAATAGCTTACTTAAAACAGATCTTTTCTACTGCATTTTGAGCCTTAAAAAAGCATGAAAACAACACCAACAAACTACTTACGAAGATCTAATCAAAATAGGCTAAATATTAAACTATATTACCACAAATTCAAACCATGTTTAGATAATACCTAAAACTTGATATTAAGACTTTAAAAACTTGCAAAAACTGACTTAAGGACTAAATTAAGGCTTGTTGAAACTAACTTAAGTACCAAATTAACTTAGGCAGTACTAACATATGTTAGTACTGCTTGTGCCAAACACCCCTTTAAAAATCAAAATCCCTTTTTAAGCCACAAACAGATTTCAAAAAGCCATAAATCCTAAAAATAGATTAAGCATTATGTCTTATAAGAACAAGTAAGCCAAGATCGAAGGAAAATAAGCATCTAACAATAAGCTACCTCTATAAGCTGTTAAAACTATGACAAATACTATAATTACTTGAACTAAACTAATTCAAACTATCAACTAAGCACTTTAAGCTATATTTAGATAAGCTAAGCATAAATAAGCAAGGATAAGCAGTAAATAAGCAATTCAAATAAGCAAACAGTAAAATAAGCTAGAAAGTAGAAAAGTGACTTACAATTGCCTTTGCTCAAAACAAGGCTAACACATGCTCTTTTAGAGCTTATCAACAAGCTCCAGCTTGTTTAGAACAAGCTGGTAAGGTCCATAAGCCCATCCATAATTGGCTTATCATCCAAAAATAAGCTGAGGTATATTTAGGGGAGGAATAAAGTAAATATCTAAACTCAGTTAAGCTTTTGAAGGCTAAACTGAGTATGAGCAAGTTTATATAGTAATTGAGAGCTTATAGAGCTTATTAGATTGAATTTGAGCTTATTTTAACCATACTTATCTTAAGTAAAAACATTGAATAAAACACGAATTAAACCAAACAGAATTTTATTGATAATCAAAAGTGAGTACAAGCTTTTAAAAAGGAAATTACATTAAAATAAAGACAATAAGCTAAAAATTACTACAATAAGCTAAATTACTACTAAACTTAAGCTAAAACTAGACACCCTTAAGCTGTGTGAAGCAGGTCTCCTTATATAGTGATGTAGCGAAGCTTCTTAGCCCTTAAGACGCTCCCCAATCTTCAATCCTAGCCTTTCATTCCAAATTGCCACAAATCTAATGATCTTGACCCTTGATTTGATGCCACGTCCCATCCTCCAATAGGATATCCCCGGATTGCCAGTGTGGCTTAGTGATTGTCAGAGGGTGTCAGGGATAAGCTTTCTAGAAGGTCAGGAGTGAGCGTGTGATGGGTGAATGAATGTTTACCCTGGTTAGTTGTTGTTGTTGTAAAATGAGGGAGGGAAAACGAAGGTCAACAGTAACTTTGACCTATTTTTATATATCAAACTTTGACCTGGGTAATGGATTTAGATTTGGGCTTTGACTTTGTCTTGGGCTAGGAATTGGATCAATAGTATTATAGTTTTGTACTTGTGTGATTTTAAGTAAGGCTAAGGTGTAAATAGGCTTTTATCTGAAACAAATTCTATTCTTAAACTGAATGAGGATCATTGAAACTTGATTTATGACTTATCTTAGATGAATTAAAGTGAATTTGGATACTCAACCTAATCTAAGCAGTCTTAGTTCTTAGGCTATAAACTATTTGCCAAACACCCCTTAAAATTCAGCGATACTACTTTAACTAAGAAAAAAAATTACTAAATTCATTAATACTTAGAAACAGATTAAGACACATGTTTGTTTAAGGCAAATAAGCAATTTAAACTAAAAATTAAGCTTTGAAATAAGCTCTAGCCAACTAAGCAGTTTAAAAGCATTCTAAGGCAAATTTGTATGGAATACTTTGATTAAATGAATGAAAAACAGATTTTGGGAACTTAAAATCTAATCTAATAAACCTTATAGAGACAAAATAACGAAAAGATTGAACAATGATATTAAGAAGAAATTGACTGGTATAAGCTATGAGCTGTGATAATAAGCTGAAAACTAAATTTGGAACTTACAATTGGTCCCAAGCTATTAAATCTATAGTGCAAAACACCTTAAACCAGTGTTCATAGCAACTAAAGCTTCCTAGAAGCTCTTAATCAAGGCCATCCACGATTTACCTTGCTCCATTGATTTGTGAACACATATTTTGATGATGAAACAGTAACAACTCACAAAAGCTATAGAGAGGCTTAATATGAGTTTAAACAGCTTCTATAAGCTTATGAGAGCTTATAGAAAAGACTTTTGAACAAGAATAAACTCAAAGGCATAAAGTGCTTAAAAGACAGATTTTTTCATAAACATAAAAAACTCAAACTTTCATTAACTTGACTTAAAAAGTACAATGCTTGGAAATGTAAAGGACAATAATTTAAAATAAGATGGAAATAAATTAAAAACGAGTTACACTACTCCTAAAGTACATTAAAATAGATGATTTTACAAAGAGAGTCCTAGTCCTATTTATAGAAATCATAAGTCTTGAGTTGTACTTGTTATGTTTTTTTTATGAGAGCTTCTAAAGTCTTCAATCTAGCCCTTGAAATCATCTTGGAGCCCAAGGTCTTCAATCACAACCCTTGATTAATCATATCCAATAAAACGTCTTAGGATTGCCAACTTGTAATTGTCCTTTTCTAGGGTGGGGTTGGTTGATAGTGATGGGGTTGTCTTGGGGGTGAAGGTCGAGGTGGGAACTAGGGTTGGCGGGAAAAGGGATTTAGAAGATATACTGTAAAACAAGTTTTGACCCTGTGTTGACTTATGTTATAAAAGGTTAACAGTCGTTAGGATCATGGACTAACGGTGTAATTAATTTAGGGACTAACATTGCAAAAAGGGTTAAAGGTTTATGGGCTTATAATTGGGCCGGTTTGATTTGGTTTTGGATTAGGACTTTTTGATTTGGGTGTGGGTTGGCCCATTTAAGATTTCTTCGTTTTTGCTTCGTCTTTGACTTGTTGAATTTTTTTAACTTTGACTTTCGGGCTCGGTTTTCCACGCTCTTTCCATTCCCGTGCTTGGTTTTGTTGTTTTTGCTTTGTTTTTTCCTTTTTCAGAATATCCGTAACCTGCACAACACAAATAGCAAAACACACATATATTTGGTATTTTATGTCCGTTTTTGGTCATTTAGGCTCGTTTTTAAAGGCAAAAGGTATGTGTAATTAAGCACATACCAATAATCGATGCACATATGCAGGGGGAGGATTTCCAAAAGATGAAAACATCAAGGTAAAAAGGCATTTATTTATATCACAAGTACCTTGATTGGTATTTCAAATGGTTTTAATGGCAACCATGAAGATACCTAAAAGACTGACCATGTACTTAATTTTATGGAGTTATAAGGTGGTTAAGGTTAGGTATTTGTTCCATGATCCAGCCAGAACCGGAGGGATCTACCCAGGGACATTTCATTAGATAGTATAGAAGTCCTTATGTGTGATACAAAAGGAGTAAAAATGAGAATGGGAAATATTGCAGACTAAGACAGAGCTAACACAAGAACAAACCCAACAAGGTGTTAGTGATGAAGTTTTGGGTAAGCATTGAAGGGGTTAAAGAATGAAAAAGAAATGTAAAGATAAAGGGGGAAAAGAAAGAAGCTCTCCTTACACTTAGGCAGAAACCGGGTCAATACATATGCTGATAGAATCACAATGATGATTGCTGACATTGAAGACATCATGGACCCAGTGATGCAATGCACAACCCTCCCTAGCCACTCAGAATATCTTAAAAGATTTCTATTTCAATTCTTACAGAGACTAAACACGTTATCTATTGACTTTCTCACTCCGAGTTAGTTGGTATTGAAAAGGTGGCAGTCAACTCCAGCCTCTGATCACTAAAACCAAAGTGCACTATTGAGTCTAGAGCCAAAAGAGATCATCCATAAATCTCACTAGGAAACTATCTATCATACACTTTTTTCATACACTGTGAAAACAAGTAAAATATCAAGAGTCCTACGTATTATCCTCGTGATCTTGACAGAACATCAGAGTGATGCTTCATAGTATTCACCGTGACGATGGAAATCCTACCAGTGCCAACATTAAACAAGCACTGCGCCATGTGACTTGTGAGATCCTATATGGATCAAACTTGTGATAACTGGATATCTATTCGGTACAGTATTATGAATTGACGACTCAATCGGTAAGATATTAACTAACCGATTCACTCATATCGTGATGTCTGCTTTGAGACGTTCTGGTAAAGAGAACAAGCAAGTAAGATGATTCTGATATTCACACATTAGAATATCCGATGCTTAAGTTGGAAATCATGTCAAGGAGATTCTTCTTAAATTGAATCTACTTGATCATAGGTCGGTCCTCATGGAACCGGAGGTTAATCCAACCAAACCCGAGTGAATGAAAAAGCCATATTCGTCCACAAGCTTTATAGCTGACTATTTTATTACAGGTTCATGTATAGATAGATATGGAGATACCTCGTTCCAGCAGAGTCAAGTTCACAGCCGCATGCTCATACTCAGTCAACAAAAATTAAGACATGATGAAAGATCACATGTTACTCAAGTATTTTGCTACTCTGATACTTAAAGGATCTTCCTTGAAGTCATTTAGTGTTCAAGATGAAGCATTCCAAGGGAGATTATTCAATAGCTTTCAAGATAAAAGAAAAGTATAAGCATGTCGGTCCAGAAGTCACCAAGTTTACAAGATAACAAGATTCACGATGTTATTGAAGTGATGATACAAATTTGATGATCTCAAGAAGTTCAAGATTAAAGTCTATCATGCAAGTTGGAGCAAGCTCAAGATCAAGCTCACTACATGTTGATACAAAATAAAGATAAAAGAATCAAGACTACGAGCAAGACCGAAGACATTCATAAAATGCTAGGCTTAAGTTTTTGTAATTTGGAGTGACCTCTCTGTCACACCCCGACAATGGCAGAAACTCAGGAGCGCAACATAATGATCAATCATAACACAAGATACAATATAGAGAAAACTACAATGCATAAACTTCAAGTGTTACGAAGACCATCAACCTCGAACAACCTCGAGTGATGTCCCAAATCACTATCAAAATCCACAATCACTTACAATTATCCAAAAGCCCACACAGGGGTCCAAATCCAAACTTAAACCAAATCTTCCAAACACTAAAGCCAAATAAAATAAACAACAAGACTTCACATGAAAATCCACTCAGGATACTTCTAAGCCTGCTATCACACATCACCAAACTATTCTTCTTTCACTTCACCTGAAAATGATACTCGAAAACGTCAACAATAATGTTGGTGAGCTTGTAGGTTTGACCTTAAACCCAAAAGCTGTGCCAATATCTCAAATAGTGCTATATGACAGTGAATATATGCAAACAACCTTAGCATCACCGCTAATCAACAACTATATGTCACTTACGCACCTAAAGGGCCTACCAGTTGGAGCACTAAAATTAGGGCAGTTTTACACACAAACTAGGGTAGGCGTACCCATCCGCTCCAATAATCACACAAATACTAGGTAGGCGTACCCATCCGATCCAAACAATTATACAAATACTGGGTAGGCGTACCCCGCTGATCCAAACAATCATGCAACACATAATATTCACATAGCAGTCATAAGCACATATCTTGTCCCAAAAATAAAATCACATTTCGCACAGTTCAATTCAAAATATTTCAAAACACATTTGAGTATCATTTTCTCCCAACGGAAAAACAGTAGAAAAATTAGGCTACGGGAACTCACCTCAAGCAAGTCTTTAGCAACCAAATCTCAATCACATAAGCAAATGCAATGACGCCCGCACACGACCTAGTCCAGTTAATGTCCCAATTTAATCATCCATTTCCAAAACAATCTTCACGTTTGATGCATAGAGTTTAGACGCGTTGTACAATTTCTCATAACAATTTAGTGGTGTGATGGTTGACGACATATCCCAACAATCATATCAATCCCCTTACTCAATAATGCAAACTTATATTATTTAAATAAAATAGATAAGTAATATACGTAAATATTTATAATTAATAATTATAAATATATCTCGGTAAGTCCATTCGGTAACCTTAGTCACCTCAAATATAATCATAATATGGTTGAAATTGAAACGTTTACTCATAATAAATACATTAGAGAAGTTTCAAGAAAAATTACATTTTTCGTCTTTTAGTGAATTTATAAAATAATTAAATAATAAAATAATATCTCATTATTAAAAATTATGTTCTTAAGTGAAATTTTCTAAGTATAAACTTTTTACAAAATTTCAACATGACCCGTACGGTCATACAACATTTTCCAATGTTTCAAACCTTATTTTCAACATTTTCACCAATTCGACACTTTTCGAAAAAATTCCAAAATCTCAATCTTTAACGTTTACTAAAACGTTTTTCTCAAAATCTTGTTCAATATCACTTCGCAAATATATTTCACTTTCAAAAAGTCCGTCAAAACTCTTATAATGACTAAATATCGCTTATTGGGCTTTTAAGGCCCAACAAGGGTCAATTAAGATATTGATAAGCCAAAATACGATCCAAGTCCAAAACCAAGGTCCATTTACATACATAAGCATATACTAATAAGTAGAAAATAATCCGGACCATAATAAGCCCTCCCATTAAGCCACGGCTTAAATAGACTTATTGGGTCGTGAGTCCATAAGCTCCAAAATATGTATATTAAGCTTGAAAATAAGCTATTAAGCTACGTATCGCATTTGGTTACTACCATAAGCCTCAAAAATAGTCCACAAACATACGCCATAACACAAAATAGTCAAAATCACTTTCCTAGTGATTTTGGAAAAGTCACGTAGCATATAAGCCCAAAATAAGCGAAGAAATAGCTTAAAAATAAGCCTGAATAAGCTATACAAGCTACTATCAAAAATAAACTATCTAGCAACATATATTATTCAACCATCACGACCACAACATCAAAACTACAAAAACCCCCTTTTTCCTTTTTTAATCCAACGAACCAAACACACCCTTTTTATCTGTTTCGTTTCTAAAAGTCAATTTTCACGACGATCAACTTGTACAACTAACATCTATGCATCAAAATAAACCCAAAAGGACAAACGAAATTTAAATTTGAAAACTTACAAGAAAATCTTCAAAAATGTAGATTTCGACACGAACCGGACAACCCAAACGTTGTTTAAATGAATACCCAAATACTCGTATCAACCCGGAATATCACGTTCTCGATCAAAGTTGGAAAATATGTGGTGGTTGTGGTGATGTAGGTGGCGGACGTACCAAGCACATACACACACTAGTGTGTGTTTTATTTTTTTGAAAATGAAATGAAAATGAATTGGTAAAGTCTAGTGGAAGAATATAAGTGTACATGTTTGGGACACATTAGCTAAAATTAAGCCACATTGTCCCCTTAAGCATACATGACCGGCCATGGGATCCTATGGGGTCTCGGGCCTTTGTTTTCGTGTCAGGATCACTTAAATACTCGTAAAAATCAACCATAAAATTTACTCCAAAGTTAATTAGCATTTTTATTCACCTTAAAAGTACTTTTCAATTAACCTAGAGTATTTACACGACATATTTACACTTTAAACCCTTTAAAACTCATTTTGACATTAACGGACGTGTCAGACTCGTTTTTTGGCATTTTTTAAAATTCACGGGTCAAACCACCCGGAATACAAATAACACAATATTACCTCCCAAAAGGGATTATTAATTACAATAAACCCATAATTATCAATAAATCTCCAAAAATCATCAACAGTCAACACGGCACAAAATCTGAATAAACTAGACAAAAGTCAAATAGTCCAAAGACTAATAAATGCAGATATCAGAACACAAAAAAGGGCAAAGGTTACATATTCGCTTAGGGGAGAGATTTGTAGCGAATCAAGAAAGACTCTGATCACTACCAATATAATATCTCGTAGCTCATAGTTAATCGTTTGGTTAAAAGTTAAGCTAACCGGGCTAAGCCCATGGATAACAAAGGCTTGGCCGGCCCAATGTATGAAATATATAAGCCCTGTCCATCCCATGGAAATGGTGTTGGTCATTTGTTACACGCACTAATATCATTTTACTTTATCTCTCTACAAGTGATCATCCACCTATCTTTCTTTCTCTATATTTCCTTAGTTGCTTATTTAGAATACATGATTTGTGATATTCATTAATTTAACAACAAGGTTTGAAAAGGAGAGAGTCCTCCACACCCCCCCCAGGGGGGGGGGGGGGGGGGCCCCCCCCACAGATTTATGTCTGTCTGATACAATCTTCATTCAGTCAGAATGATTGTATAGAGGTTCTCCTTATTGCCGCAAAAAAATAGCGGCCACTATACTACAGCAATGTAGAATTCAAGGATGATGCAGAATTTGCCATGCCATAAACCATCACAAATGAAATATAAGTGATTAAATCAGAAAATTGGCTTAAGGTATGAAATCCAATTGCTACTTTTTTTTATCATTCGTATATGTTCTAATATTTCTGTCATTTTATAGATTTAGCCTTTGGGAGGTTGTCATGCACGACGTCGTATATCCTGTGAGTATCATATTCTCATATAGTGTTTGACTTCTCGAAACATGTAATGAATCAAGAACCAACCCACTTTTCACGTTCCACAATTCGTATATTTGATATAGTCACCTACACTAAACAAATCTAGGTGCTAACTTCCCTTTCTTCCCAAAGCGTACTACACCTTTCTAAGGCGACACTTTGAGCATGACATAGTCACCTACACTAAACTCTAGAGGCTTCATCCTCTTATCAGCATAACTTTTCTGGCGATCAAGCGCAGCCTTAAGTCTATCCTTAATCTGCGAGATCTTCTAAGTAGTCTATTGCACTAACTCATGT
>BQNB010077524.1:0-12801 GCA_026074375.1 Tanacetum coccineum | reverse complement strand
TCATGTAAGCTCCATTCTCATACCTAAACTATTAACACCACATAATCATCTATCAGCAAAACCCCTAAAATTTTAAGAACATAAAAAGTGTGTCTTGTAATCGTGACTTTTTTGCTCTTTGAGTCTATGCAACCGGAGCCTATTTACAATTTTTAAACTTATAAACTTATACATGAGGAGTTTAGATGAGCTTATTTAGCCTGCTTATGGGATTATTTGAGTTTAGTAAAGCTTTTAGCAAATCTCTTCTTAACTCATTGCACAATTTCGAGGAGTACATTATCTTTACTCATCTTATAACTATGAACATAAAGCCTTAAAAAAAGCAATCCCAAACACACCCTTAATCCCTAGTAGGAAAAGGTAAGAATATGAAGCTTGTTGTTTCACATCATCTTATTTACCAATTTCTCTATAAGCAAAAATTATTTTCACTTTGATAAATCATAAAAAAATACACACTCTAAATTTAAAACCCACAAACAAACCTGAGAAAACAAACAAACTTGAGAAATCGATCGTGCAGAAGCTCATAGATGATTCATGTTTGCATGACCTAACACAAAAATAAAACAACACTGAGAAATCGAATCAATATAATTACAAAATAAATTATTATTTGGTATTTGTTTTTTTTCAGTATTATCTAAAATTAATAAGACATAGAGGGTGTTTAGATTTGGCTTATCTGTTTTTCATTTTATCAAACAGTTGGTGGGCTTGATGACACAGATATTGCTTTTACTAATTCAGATTCAAATCTTATAGATGATAAATCTTTGTAAGGATTAGAGCAAATAATTAAATAGAAAGAAAGAATTAATGATAATAGGGATGGAAATGATCAATTTTACCTAATGTAATTTCACTAAGGATTAGGGCGGCTCATACTTTGGATCTGGGGAAATGATTAATTTCACCAAGTGAGTTGAATTTTTAAGGATTAGGAGGCTTTAATGGAACCGGGATGATTGACATTCTCTAAGGGTAAAGGCCATTTATTACCAACTTACTTTCTCATTTGTACCGTAATGATCAATTTACTTTTTTTATACACATTACACCAACGTACTTGATTGTTTTGTGATACTATCACCCAAATGACCGGCTAAATTTCCATGTCATTTTTTCATATCCACATGTACTTTAAAAAATTACACATGTGTAATTCTTGCCCACGTGGATTGGCTGGTTATAATATAAAATGACTAAATTGCCCTTTTATTTTTCTCTTTTGTTAACCGTTAAATGCTAGTTTGAAGGTTGAAATGACAAAATTAACCTCATCTTCAACCTCATTCATCTTCAACCCCTTTTTTTCCCTGCGTTCCCCAGGCGCTATAAAATGGGGGGTCTTTCCTTCGCCTATCGTATGTATCGGCTTGGCTTCATACCGAACCAAGGAGGCATTCTGGTGGGCACGTGCATGTAGGAAGGCCGACGGCTATATAAGTTAAAGACTACAAGTACAAGCCAAGCCGGAAGCTACTCGCTTCTATTCTCGTTGGGATTGGATATGGATGGGGAATCTATAGATCGTAGTAGTTCGCCAACCTCTCTAACTAACATACAACAACATAATAATACCATAATATCATGTATTAACAAGGTGTTGGCGAAGTCCATGGCCAAACATGCATGTATTTGCCATGGAAACAAAATGATTAACAAGAAATAAATTGTTTAGCCAACGAATCAAAGAAATAAATTGACTAGAATTAAAACACCAATTGGTACATATAACCAATGGCTTAAGGATCACTTAGTACTGTATTAAAGACCTTATAAAAACCATATTAATTCAGAAATTAATGCCCAATGGGCTGATTTAAAACCGATTCAAGAATCGTTCCAAAACGCGCGATTTAGGCAATTTTACACGTATCCAATAAAAAAACCAATTAAAGTATGCATAACAAATGGCTATGGGATCAAAAATACCAGATCATAAGACCCCTTAAGGTTCAAATTAATTTCAAAAAATAGGCCCTAGGGGCTGTTTTAAAATTATCCTTTTGAATCCATCAAAAACACGCGTTTTTAGTCATTTTTACGCTTACAAGATGATCATATGACATCATATGTTTCATTATTCATGTAACATATCAGTATTACTACATAACATAATTGAAAGTGACCACACAATGATTCACCCTTTTTTAAGTCTAAATGCTAGTTATGAAAGGATGCTGTTGAAGCCAAATGGGTAAGTAAGATTTGAGGACTTGACTCTTAATTATTATCTTTACGATCATCCAAACACGCCCCATAGCTTCGCGCGACCTATACTCTCTTGTAACTTCTTTGCACCTTCAACTTCCATTTCTACAAGCTTTTGTAAAAACAACAAAGCACCCGAATTAACCATTTGTTTGCGACATTTCTTCGAATGACTCAACGACATTAAAATCGAAACAGGGTATTTCTTATCAAAATTCGGTATAGAAGGATCTAAAAGCTGAACTACACTCACTATCCCCCTTTCTTCCTTCCGGTAAATCCTTCTGTTCCCCGAACAAACCAATATAACTGACAACGCTTTCACAGCCGCTTGTTTCTCCTCAACCGCTTTCCCATCCAACATACCAATCAACGGTCCTATACACCCTAATTCCCCCAACTCCTTTCGTGCTTTTGCATTACACCCCAACCTAAAAACCGCCTTCGCACACTGAACCCTCACCCCCAACACCCCACAGCTCAACAACTCAACAATCCTAACCAAAAACCCCTCGTTAACAATAAACTCCACCACCCGTTCATCACACGCCAAATTCTTCAAAAACTCAACCGCAACTTCCAAACTCCTCACACTATTCCCCGAATCGAAAAACTCCCTCAAACTCACAAAAACGCCACTCCTAACAACCACCACTCTCACACAGCTCCAACAACGAACCAACACCACCGCGCAAACTAATAACCCTAGCATTATCCTTAACACACGATAAAACATTCAAAACAATACACGCCCTCTCTTTGGCATAGCTACTACCTGATTCTAATAAACGTATCAAAGGATGCAATAACAACAAACCTTCAGCTATCAACACGTGTTTACTTGACTCAACTAACGAAAAAGACAGATCCATAATCCCACATAACTCAAAAATCACGACACAACAAAACCACACCAAACGAGATCTACATAAACCCAGATTAATCAAGATCTACAAAATCAAGATCTTAATCCCTACAAGAAAGTCTTTATAATTATTGATGTCTTCCAGAAGCAAGAGTAATCACTGGCCATTCCTCATGATCGCCATCTTTGGGATGATTAAAGAATAAGTGCGTGTATTTGTTGTGAGCTAAAAAAGGGAGTGATGGTTGTTGGTGTTTGTTACGAAGGAGAAGATTGAGTTTTACTGATGTTTGATATGGAGTCTATAGTTGTAAATTATGTATTGTAGCCTGAAACAATTAAATAAATCTGCCAGCGTGGAATAAATCTGCCAGCGTGTAGGTAACAATTTACTATATTGGTGATATCAAACAAAATTTGAATGTACGTGGGTGTAATAAGTACAAAAAAAGTAAGTTGGTTATTACGGTACAAATAAGAAAGTATGTTAGTAATAAATGACCTTTACCCTTCCTATAATAAACCTTTGTTCTTGTTGATGAAAAAAAAATCTTAAGCTCTTAAGTTTTCAGACTTACGTAAAAAAGAAAGGAAAAACAATACTAATAAAAGATACTTAATTTTTGAAAAGTGTTCTAAAACTCATTCTAAAGTTATTTGTGGTTTAGGCTTTTTAGCATCCATTGTTGGTTTGATATACAAGACGCTCTTTAAATTGGCTAATTAAGATGAAAAAATTTGCTAATAATATGAAAATGATTCTTAAAATTATTAAAATTTATATTTTAATACTTATCACACCCATAGCGAAACGCGAGTTTGCTCGTTTATCAATATTGTAAGAATTTTGTATGATAATAAGGTCTAAAAAAACATATTCATGTTGATATTTAGACAATATATATACTTCTTTTTTTATCTCTTTTTTCTTTGAGCTTGATATATAAGTTTAGTCAACTATGTCAACATATTTCTTTCATCATCACATGTACGTCGACCTAGGGGTTTTCATGATATTTCATTTGTCATTATAAATTTTTGACTTAGACTATAGCTAGGAATTTACTATGATATTTCTTTATCGTAAAAGACATGAAAACTTCGTGTAACCAATTATTAGTCTAGAAAATGAATGTTAAAAAATAGGGCTTCGGTTCCATTAAAAATGTTTTTATTTTGAGAAGATTAAGAAATCTACGTTTGAGCAAATTTATTCATATTTTCTGATTTGATTCACAAGTAAACATCAATTAATAGTGAATCAAAGCTATAAACAGTGTTGTAAAAAGCGGTCTAGTTCACTCTTGTGAACAAACGTGATACGGTTATCACTTCAGTTCCTCGGTTTTACGAAAACTAGCTCGATCTTTTATCCAACAAACCAAAAAAATCAGCCCAACAGCAACAAATAGAATTCTAAAATAAAATACAAAATCCAATGGCCTTATAACCATGACTAACAATTGATATTTATATGTGAAATTTGGCCAACACTCTACAAATAGCCCACAATACACTTAACTCCATACTCCACCACTCCTAAAAACAAATGCATAGCCAACAAGCCACCACCATACACATCGTAACCTCTTTTCTCACCTAAACAACATTCAATATTCCATGATAACCAATCCGAGCCACAAGCGAATTACTAAAGACCCCTTATGGTTTTCTATCTCTTATCATGTCCGAATAACACAAACGAAGCACAGCTAAGACCTTGATAGCCATAGTCCCAGTAAGATTTTGGTTGTTCTAGTTCAAGAAACGATAATATGTATGGTTGGTTTAAATGGATTCGGTGGAGGTGGGTGAAGGTTTTTGAAGTTTTGAGGTTTTTCAAAGGTTAGAGCGAGCTATGAAAGTTTCCATCTCATACTAGGTTAAGAGCTTTTCACTATTCTACCGGTTATGACTCACTAGAAAAAAACAAACACACAAAACGCTTACATATCAGTCTTTTTTGATGAAAACCAACACAACTTATACTAAAATTATTAAAATATTTCTTTATTGTAAATGTAAAAGATAAGGAAATTTGTGTAAAATATTTCATTATCTCTTTACTAAATTATAATTAAACCTCCATTTAATTATAGTGCATTAGACCAAACGAATAGCTTTTGTTTGTAGCTTTTGTTTCTCAACATCATTCCACAAACACTTTTTTCACCTAAACGTTTTCGACCATATACTTCCAATGTCCTCCAACAAGAGGTTACGTCTATCCGATTCTTCATCCGTAACTCCAGGGGCGTCCACTTCAAGCTCATCCATTCAAAAGAGATTTAAGTATGACGTGTTTATAAGCTTCAGGGGTGAAGACACCCGTAACACCTTTGTCGGCCATCTTTATGAAGCTCTTAAACAAAAAGGAATTCAAACTTTCAAGGATGATGAGAAATTGAAGCAAGGGAAAACTATCGACAACCAGCTTATCCAAGCTATTAAAGACTCGAGATTTTTCATCATTGTTTTCTCAAACAAGTATGCTTCTTCATCTTGGTGCTTGGATGAGCTTGTTGAGATCATGAACTGTCAAAAGACTGGTGAACAGACTGCTTATCCCGTCTTTTTTCATGTGGAACCCACCCAAGTCCGCAAACAAAGTGGGGCAGTAAAAGAAGCCTTTGCTGAACACGAAAAGAAGGAGGCTGCTGGAAAATGGAGAGAGGCTATGAAAGAAGCATCAAATCTGGCTGGTTGGGAGTTGAAGGCGACCAGTAATGGGTAATTAATCCACATATCTCTACTTGCAATATTCGTTACTTTTGTTTCTTCATCCTAGCCAGCAGTATTAAGTTACATAGTATTACTTTGTACACATGTTATATGTAAGATCTAAACCATTGTTTATGTATTTAGACTATGCTAAACAGAACCTTCCTTTACCATACATACAGGCACGAAGCCGAATTCATCAAAAAAATTGTTGGAGAGATTTCACTAGAGTTACGTTTCATCAATTTCGGTTTGGATGAAAAGCTAGTCGGCATGGAGACTCGAGTAAAGGATGTTGTTTCATCTTTAGAAGTTGGTATTGATGAAGTTCGCATGATAGGGATCAAGGGCATGGGAGGGGCTGGGAAGACAACTACAGCGAGAGCTGTTTTTGATCATCTATCTAATGATTTTGAAGCTAAAAGCTTTGTTGAGAATGTGAGAGAAGTTTCAAAAGCCTCTATGTTTGGTTTGAAGAATTTACAAGAACAAGTCCTTTCAAAAGTGCTAAATGAACACGTCACTCTAGATAGTGTTAATGATGGGAAAAACATGATGAAAAGGAGGATGTGCGGTAAAAAGGTTCTTCTTGTTCTAGATGATGTGGATCACATATCTATTTTTCTTTGCGAGTTATGCCACATATCTCATCTGGCTGCTTGATATTGTATTTTTCCTTCTCTTTTTGTTTTCTTGTTTGTGGGTTCAAGCTTTGTTGCGTTATTTTCAGAGGGATTTGTCCCGTGTGATGGATTTTCCCTTGTATTTCGGTGTTTTTTGTTTAATATATTGGCCTTTCGAAAAAATAATTATGAAGGACGTTGATTACATGCTTCAACTTTATGTGAACTGCTTACTTGAAAAAACCTTGGGACATAACTTGTAAACTTTGAATCATAACCTAACTTGAAACTCTAAAAGCATGATCAAAGTTAAGGGTTTCAAGTTTGGTTTCTACTAGGTGCGGTTGGGTGTCTGGTTTTATCCGGTTTGTGTTTGGGTTTCAATTTGTGTGTCTGGTTTAAACCCGTGGATTCATCGATCAAAATGCTAAAATCATACGAATAGTAGAACATTCAAAAACATGACTTAAATGCTAAATTATAATCTTTATGTTTAACAAGACATCAAACACTATTGTTTCATGTTCTTATAGTCCACCACTATATGTAAACTAAAGTCAACATACAACTTGTTTTAACCTAAGTCAACAAACAAAAAAGGGTTAATGGCATGTAATAGCAACGTATTTTCCCGTTTGTTCATATATCATATACGAACCCAAAAAAATACCACAATACTCATCCAACTTTGAATCATAAGTTAACTTTGAAACTCTAAAAGCATGATCAAGTGCAGTTGGGTGTCATGGTTTTATCTGGTTTGGGTTTGAGTTTGTGTGTTTGGTTTAAACTCATGGATTCATCGGTCAAAATGCAAGCAGTACTAAAAATACGAATAGTAGAACAGTGAAGAACCTGTTATACTTCAAAACCCATAACATTCAATTTAAATATCTAAACCAATATTATATCATCAAAACTACTTTTTGTTCATAACAACCATTTTATATAAAAGCTCTAGGTTTGGATTGTATACAACTATATGACTAACCCTTTGAAGGGGTGCTTACGCCCCTAACTTACAGTTGCTACCCCCCCCTATATACCCGACAAATCCATCTACTCCCACACACATAACTGTCATTCCTCCACTATTCGACAAGATCTCTAAGACGATCAACATAAGACTTATTACTAATACACCACCAAACACATCGCATCTCTCACCACCACAACCCCACGCGCGCCCACTCCCTGACAGATCGCCTCTTACTACACGCATATAAATACTGAACTCTAGCACAACTTACTATATATGTGAGCAGCGCCTCCGCCCCAAGTAGAGATACAACCACTACCACATCGAAATCCCTCTGTATGTCCTGTATGCTCCACCACATCGTGAGTAACCAATTCTGCAGACAAATGACAGTTCAAAATGCTCAGCTACATGCAGCCATACGAAGCAGAGTTGGTTCAGCTCTTACAGCCACGCTCTAAAAATATATCATACGACACCACGTAATGAACGCGCAGCGCTATGCTACGCTGCCCCCCGTGTAATGATCATTGCCCCCCCCCCGCGTGACTCTACTATGATGTCGCTATGCCCGTATATACCCCTCCGTACAGCAATAGTCGCTGTGAGTTTCGATTACATTCTCAGTATCCGTACTCCTCGCCTGGCGCTGACGCCTGACCTCGTAACCATCTTTGTCCCATCGAGACTCACCGTTGCGTAGTTCTCCGTTGTCTCGCTCGTTCTCCTCGTAATTGTCTCTTAGATATGTGCAATGAGAATAGTTTGACTCCTTATAGAGCATCTTGACATGAACTCCCTGCAATTGCCGAATCTACACTATCTCTGTCCGTAGCCTGACTCGTGTCTCTCACACTCATCTCATGTGACGCAAGAGTAGAGCATGGATTCGCGCGACCCCGTACTTAGCCCTTTGTTTGAAGAATATAGAGATATAGATAACCGACGCCCACGGACTACCCCCCCAACAGACAAAAATTCGCGTTGACGTATAGAAGTGGTCCAAGATTATGTTATACAGAAACTAGTATATAGTGGACGTGCTGAATACGCACCTCCCCACTCAGTATCAATCGCAAACGCGGACTAGTAACATGATTGTGTGTGTATATAATGAGGTTATATGTGTGTAGAATATGCCACCGAATTGTAGTAGTCGCTTTATACAGAAATACGCACTATGTCAGCTCGCAGTGTATATTGCGTCTTTGCACAGTATTAACTTTTGAGACCTACTGATTTCCAGTCCCATAATATTCATCCGTCACGCGTTTGTAATAAGTACCTCCTAAAAGGTCTAAGAGTCCCAAGTCCCTGTACCACCTCCCCTAGACCACCAGACCGGCCTCCTCTTACACTCGCCGAACCCCCCCCCCCCGCCCGCCACCCCCGCCCCCCCCCCCGATCGCCCCCCCGCCCCACGTGCGGTACATCCCGACATGGTCAACTATCCATTTAAGAGTTCCTCATATGACCTCATACTACCCAATCACACTGTTTCGGAAACATGCCTTTCACATGATATATGTCGATTTCTTTTATAGAGATGGCTTTTATTCTGTAATTTCTTATTTATTAAGTACCATGTCATGGTGCTTCTTGTTAAACTGAGAATACTCCGTTACATGTGCAACTGTCATGATTTTTTCCTCTATGAAGTACTCCATGTCAAGTTTTTTTTTTTTTGGAAATTGAGAGATACTCCGTCAACTTCCAACAATTGCAACAAAGTTTGAGAACAAGATTTTATAGACAGATGTTTTAGCCGAGGAAATTTTTAAGTATTAAGGTTCTCTAGTACAGGATTCGGCTAAAAAACTATAACATGTATGATCCCTGTTTTGAGTCGAGGTGACAAATTATGCCCATTTGCCTCCTAAATATGGGTCAATTCGGGTTTCAGTTTATCTCCAAAGGCTTTAGGCTTTAGCAGAACAGTTTCTATAGTTGGTTAGAATGAAAACAGGTCAGACGCGTTTTCAAGTGCTAAAACCTCCTAAATAGCTTTATTAAAAGAATTGGACTATTATTTTAACATTATGGTAGTAGCTACAATCTTACCTAATACATTGATTATCTACGAAACTGGGAAATGACAAAATAGCCATTGACTGGTCGACCCAGCTCTGTTTGGAACTGTTAAAAATGACCCATTTTTTACCTGTTACACAATCCACCTAACCTGCCCATTTGCCACCTCTACTGAATCCCCCTTCAAATATTATTATAAGAAATAAAGAGCTTGACTAGCAGTATGTTGGGCCCGAACAATCTCATATATCAAGAACTCCATGTATTTAAAGAGGTGACTAACTAATATTATACAAGTGGTCCTTCCATCTCACTAAAACTGTAATGATCAACTTTTGAAAGCGCAAGTGACTCATTTGTTAAGCAACTATAAAATCAAACTAAAAACCCGTGTGGACTTTTATCAATAACTGAGAGTTTCAAGCATATGCAAAAGAATGAAGGGTAAATAAAACCTATAGTTACCTTCTTTAATTGGAGGAGGGAACTGATCTGGTGCCCATTTTTGCAGTGCCCTACTCATACCAAGACGAATTGCGCCTATTTGACCTGTTTCATGCACTTATCAAGTTTAGATCGGTTTGAGCTGTTGAACCTAGTAAGCCAACCCAGAACCTGACCAACCATACAGAAACACGTGATGTATGGTTCACTTATTTTTATTAAATTCTACAAAAAAAAGGTCTTTGGTTATATGTTGATGCACTAACATCACAAGACTGCAATACCTATTAGTTTTAGGCATTATCCATTTGGATGTTACCTAAAACTTATTTGTTTAGTATTATGGAAAGATAGCATAGATATAACTCTTAACTTTTAGAGCCATTATAAACTAAGAGATACGAGTGCTGGTCAGAGAAGCAAGAAGTGAGAACTTTAAATGTTCACGTCTCACGCATATGAATCTAACAGGAGCATACATATATATAATTTATATGTTGCAGAAGCCTAGTTAGTGAGCTGCCCAGCAACAATTAGGTGGAGCATACAGCCGCACAGGAGACCAAAAAATGGCTTATGGCACGGGTGGGATCAAACCAATTCTAAATCAGCACAGAAATAAAACCAAACCGGTTCAATTTTAAAACAAATCCACATACTTTGTACTAACAAGCTTATTACTTTATTACTTAATGGGAATACAGTCAATTCTGGTCAATTTGAGCGTATAGTATTCAAGTTAACATAAATAGTCAGACAAAACGAGACTTTAGAATATCATTAATATATATATATATATATATATTTTTAAAAAGGTTATGACAGTGTAACCGACTGTTGGCGTATGGATAGCTACATACATACATATATACATGCATGTGCTGACGTGCAGATGTTCCATGTTTGATTCAAGAATTTTCTCGTAAGAAAAAAACCACATATACAAGGTCAAAGACCCTAAAAGCAGTGGATATGACAGTCTAGAGGGCGACAGTCCTGCCCTATTATGCTTTACATCACAAGTCTCTTTTATACATCTTAAGGATCGGTAGACTACGCCCACCATTTCATTTGACATTAAAACCAAATAATCAACAAACAGCACTAAACACAATTAAAACATGTCTGTTTTAGGCCCTTCCTATTTCGTAGTAATTAATGATGGTACAATCAATATTTAACATTTCCAATTAAAAATATCAATCATGAAAAACATAGACAAGTAATCAAAATCATATTTACATACAGCAATTCATATGAATGACCATAAACTCATCAATTAAATCGTCTCTTGTCAAAATAGGTGTTAAACAGCACCATCGCTCTTTCAATTTCACACTTGTTATTCATTATTTTTAACCTTACTTAAAGGTATTAGATTGTCAAGACTTGTTTGGAGTTCCAAAAACTATGATCCAAATGATTGCCCTAAATAGCAATGATGTTGTTTGAAATAGCATTGTTCCCCAAAGCCGGACTAGCCAGTTCCATGAGGTTTCAACTAAAAAGAGCTGAAGTTTCTTATCCCATACCATTACAGGGACCATGGATATTTGCAGCTTTAATTTTTGTAAAAGGCGTCTCTATTTTCCCTCTGGTCCAAAGAAAGAATTTGTGGCTTTTATTCCGTCCCTAGTGTCACCAATTTTGGAAGTTATGAAAAAACCGTTATATAAGTTAATAAGGCCATCATAAAAAGTTAGCCAAACACCCCCTTAAAGCATAAAGAAAGAAAGAAAGATAGAAAGTATAGTATACCATTAAGTAGATGAGATTAAGATTTGGCTTCTTCATCCAATAGTCTGTTTTCTTCTTCTTCTTCCTGTTGTTGTTGTTGTTTCTTCTCATTATCTTTCGACAAGGCGAAAACCCCATCATTATCATTATTATCGTTTAATACAAATTCGATACTTTGTTCTTCCCTTCCCTTCCCTTGATGATGATGATTTGTTGTTTTCACTATTTGAGAAATTGAGATGATGATGAAATTTGGGGACGGAAATTGTGGACTCCTCTTAGAACCCCCTCAAGACCCCATTTTTTTACCTTTTGTGTACCTTTTTAATTTAAACTATTTAAACCTCTTGACCCCCTTTTGAACCTATTTCTAAACCTATAAAGGACCATACATCTTAGTAATATTTGACATTTAACAATCCACCAATGAAATGATTACACGTTTCTTTAAAAAAAACATTTACTCGTGAAAACAAATTATTGACATGATCACTTTGTTTACACAAATTGTTGTTTTAACTTTGAACTTTTAGAGAGTTGAATGATGATAGATTGATAGTTACTTCATCACACACACAAAAAAACAAATAGTTTTGGAATAAGATAATCATCGTAACATTTTTTTAACAAAGTGTCAGCGTTGGCAAAAATTTTGAGTTTGGTTTGAGTCAAAATAAATTGTCAACAATTATTTTAAACAACTCAAAAACAAACAACAACTAATATGAAACAAGGAAAGCATAAAGTTTTAGGAAAGCATAAACCATAAAGGAAGGCAAACCTCTAACAATGTTTCCCCTCACAAGTTTGTTCATAGTTTTAAAGTTTATATAACCAAGCCTCTTATGCCATAAATTAGACTCATCAATTATAGCATTTGCAAATAAACAAGTCAAACCTCCTGAAGGAACAACATTCTTTAGATCAAAATTGTACATGTTGTCATGTCTGGGAAATTTAAGCAAGACTTGACTTTCATCAAGTAACTTAAAGTCAGGTGATAGAACAAGACATTCAGTCTCAGTGAAAAGAACACTGTTTTTTTGTCACACATTTGTAAGATAGAGAAAATGTTAAACTTAAGTTCCTTTACAAAGTATACATTTTCAAATTCTAATTTTCCAGTCTTAATTGTACCTTTACCAGTGATTTTACCTCCTTTAGAACTTCCTGCAAATGCA
>BQNB010077523.1:16624-30817 GCA_026074375.1 Tanacetum coccineum | reverse complement strand
TGATTTTAGGCTTAATAAATAGAATATTCATGATTTATATATATACTTTTTTTTATCATTGCAATTATTTTTATTTTTTTATTGTGGAAGACCGGGTTGACCCGGTGGTTAAGCCGATAACCCGATGATTCGACCAGATCAATTAGAAACCTGATTTTCAAAATGTTTGTAATATACAACAATTACATCATATTTATCTACTGATTCACCAATAAAAAACAAATAAATCTAAAAAAATTCATAAGTAAATACAGTAAAGTAACTACATATCTTTTGTCACCTACCGAGATAGTCATTGACTTTCTTATTCCCCATACACCTACTTCCCTATTCCCTATATCTTCTTCATTTCACTTTCTATAAACATACAGTTTCCAATTCTTTAATATCTTCCATAGTTTCCGATCACATAAACTATCAAAAAATTGTTTTTCGCCATTGAAGATAAGCTAGTCATCAGGGCTGGGGGAAGGGGGGGCACCCTCCAGCCCCCCCTGGCTCCGTTCCTGTTATTGAGGGCACTCTTGTAAATTCAACATATTTCTCATATTTTTATACTAAAATTTCATACTAAAACACTCTCTGCGCAACGGTTATTGAGGGCACTGCCCCTCACATCTTACCAAATGGCTTCGCCCCTGGTTCGACCTCATATCATAGTTCATCTTGCTTCGCGTCTGTGTATTTATGTCTTGTTAAGTGGGTCACACCTCATTGTCAAGTATGAATCTCTCGTGCCGAGCCACGATTGCATAAAAATTAATGCTGAATCTACTATAAAACACGATATACCTAATAACATAGGATTACGCAATCTAGTTATTCACGACGATTAACATGGTGAATATGCAATTCAACATGTTAATCATTACAATTTGAACTTGAACACGATTAAGCAACCCAAGTTACAAACACATCTACAAAAAATTGTTCATAGAATGAGTGAAATGTTTTCATCAATTTGAGTGTGTATAAAAACTAAACTAATATAACTAGTTTGAAAAACAGATTAAACAAAAAAAGAAGGTCCTACCGAGATTTGAACTCGGGTTACTGGATTCAGAGTCCAATGTCCTAACCACTAGACCATAGGACCATTTTGATTCTTGGTTACTTATTTTATATTATATACAATAAAAAAGGTATTTTTATGAAAATTAAAGGACCGAAAGTGGAACTTGAGAAATCAAAAAGTATAAATACAAAAAGAAACATAACTGAATGAAACGTTTTGCATCAGTATTTGTAACTTGTATCGACAGCAATTTCGGCAGCCAAGATCAAAATATGGTTACAGCTCTCCCAATGATCGATCGCGCGCCGAAAGTATCTTATTCTCTCTTCTTTATTCCAATGCATATGATATTATTCTTCTTTTAGTTTTAACATACGGACGTGAAACTATACATATTTTGGAGTTGTTTGTTTAAGCTTATTTATGGGATTACAATCGTATCCGTTTTCGTCTTATATTTTATAAGATAAATTTAAAAATATCCTTTAGTTTGAATTTATGGCTTGAACTTTTGGTATTTGGCGAGACATTAAGATTTTAATCCTACGATGGAAGTGTTAGGAGTAGTTGTTTAAATGAAATTGTGTTCCAATGAGTGGAGGCTTGACAGGTTAGATTTGATTAAGTGAGTTTTCTTGACTAAGATAGGATTATCAGAATGTAAAGGCTTTGTTGATAGGGTTACATATCACTGGACACTTCTTTTTTATAGAATTATAGAGATTAACCAAAGGGCCTTTGGTCCAAGCTGTATGTGATCACTCAAGAGGTTGTGGGTGACATATGTGAGGCATTAGGTGTGGGTGTCTACATATTTGCACCCTTTAAAAAAAACTGTATTATTTATAGATTGTAGTAATGTAGTATGTGTTATTAGTAGATGTATTTTGGTATCCGCTGCTGAATAAGAACACTAGTATAGGTAGTGCCCTAGGGGAGTTTATATACGTCTTCACCCTCTTACATTTTGTGATGCTTGGGATACACAAAGTTAGAGAAGTTGTAGGCGGATTCGTTTATGTGGTAAAATTCGCTATAACTTAGAGATACAAAGAAGCAAACCAATATTTTGTCAATTGGGCATTAGTATTTTTTTCATGATGATGCGTTGATGTCAATATGTAGATGAACTCAGCTTTGGGGTGTCTTTTATCTAAAATGGGTCAAACTGGTAAAATAGAAAACTTAGCTGCAACAGATATGGGTCAAAAGGGTTGAAAGTTGTCCAGTCTCCAAAGTGTTTTTAATGCATACAAATGATCCATTTAGACTATTTAGAGTATCTTTGATATAGTATATACTTATGTTATTGTAATTTACACACTTAAGTTAAAATATTAATCAACAATGTTCTGAACAGGAGATAAAAGTGGAATGGGGCAAGGGTTTGGCTCAAAAACGGGAAGCAGAAGCAAGACTGGAGGAAATGGAGCTTCAGAAGACCAAAACATTTGCAAGGACAAGGTCAATAAAAACTCACTCATATGCCTATCATTACATGTAGAAAATCCGAATAGTCGTTATTGACCTCTTAAGTCTTAGACTCTTAGCCACAAGAATCCAACTCACTGAAAAAAACAAAAGATTAACATTTCTGTTAAATGTGGACGCAGAGATGATCCTGATCTTGAAAGGATGCTTAAGGAAAAAGTGAGATGGGGTGACCCCATGACGCATTTCGTAAAGGTAACTGCTTTAACAGAAGATCTTGGTTATTCCTATATTTATTTATCACTATTAGTATTTTTTGAAACTTCTCAGAGAAAGGAGTCTGAACTGGCTCTTCCGGATATAGGAGATAACGAGAAGATGAAAGAATCTGGATTTGTCGTTCCTCAAGAAGCTCCTAACCACAGCTGGTTGAAGAGGGGGTTAGACACTGCACCAAACCGCTATGGTATCAGACCAGGCCGACATTGGGATGGTGTTGATCGCAGTAATGGTTAGTCTATTTTAGTTATTATCTCTCAGTCAGATACTTCACATTTTAACTTAGAGTTGACAAGATGGGAGGGTTAGACGGGTTGGGTAACAGGTTTCAGTTGACCTGCAAGCACTTGTTTGTTCAGTTTGGTGTAATTAATAGTATATTACTACGTATTAGATTACAATTTTAGTTAGTAATCTATTTGCTCTGAAAACTAGACATTTTCATTGTATTATGTGTGTGGTGCATTTGTTTTTTTGATGATTGATTGTAAGATATCTATATTAAAACATGTGATTCAGTTTCACCGGCTTTTCTTCTTCTTGCAGGATTTGAAAAGAAAATGTTCAGTGGGAAAAATGAGAAACAAGCTACAGAACGAGAAGCTTACCTGGGGTCAGTATCGGATATGTGAAATCTGGCAAAACAGAAAATTTAGATGCTTGTACTGTTAACTCAAGTAGTTGTATTTTTTGCTGCAAAATGAGAAACAAGCTCCGGAACAAGAAGCACACATGAGGTCAGTATCTATTGTGTGAAGTTTGCCACGACAGATTCATGTGATCTTTACTCGGATATTTGCGGTTTTCCTGCAAACAAGCAGATATCATATATTTTCTGGCACTTTTTCCAAAACGTTTAGCTGTAATGCTATTTGATTCTAGACCATGATCTTGTATTTGCTTGCTTTTTCATGTTTACATGTATATATAAAGTTGAAATGAAAGTAACATGCATGTACCTTTAAGTAGAATATAGCACCATATCCTGACATAATTTGATACATTCAGCCATCAATTCTCTCTGCATATATGACTGTAATTATATATTTGATAGATAATAATATGAATGACCATTTTACTAGGCTTGTTACAATGACTGGATCATCCCATTTGTCCCAACTAAACATTTGTTTCTCTAGTAAAATACGCCATTTTTTTATACAACACTGGGCCGCGTAATTGGCTGATGCTACAAGTGTAAAAAATATAATATAAGTTTAATTTGGTATATAGTTTATAAAATAAGTAAAATAGGAGTATTTGTTTGTCACACATGCTTATGAGAGCTTTTATAAGCCATAAGCCTCCATAAATTTCTAGTCATTGAAAGGGTTTACAAGGGCTTATAGCTAGTCAAATTATTTAAACACACTTTAAAATATAATGGATTATTACGCAAAAGTTGAAATATATATGAACTTAATTTGTTGTATTTTTATGCGATTTTACATTAATTAACTCGAGTTTCAAGTGATTCTTATTTAAAAGTGTATAAACTCGAGTTTCAACTAATTAGTTAAATAACTTTATACTAGTAAAAGTATAAGCTCTAACTAGCGTACCCAACGTGTATGTATTTAAAAGTAACTTTTAAAGTTAACAACTACCAAGTATTATCTTGTTTCTAAAGTTAATACAATGTGTGATTTGCCAAATTAAAAAGCTTAGTAACAAATTTAAATATATGTATTAGAATTCCCTCGGCTAGTTGTGGACAGTTGTAAAACGTCAACCACACAAAAAAAATAAAAATACAACACAAATTTTACCAAGTTATGTTCTTATTGTTCAAATTACAATTCATTCAAATTATAATTCTTTTTTACCGATTACAATTTCCTCAAAAACAGTATACAAACCAAACGTCCCCTAAAAATTTACCTACCTCTTTCTCTCTCAAAACTAGTAGTAATAAACAAAGGAAATATAACTCTAAGAGCATCCATTATGGTAAACATTTTTAAAGGTTTATAGTTGTGTTATGACATTAATTTATAAACTTTTTAGTTTTATAAACATATCTTCACTATCTATAAACCTTTTCAAGTTTTATAAACTTCTCACATATTTCAAGTGCATTAAATTATGAAATGGCCTAATATCTTAGATCTCTTCATGCCACAAAAGCTTGAAATAGATGTTCACTATGGTTTACAAATTTCTAGACCTTTTTAAAATTTTATAAACCTTTTTATAAACCACCATAGTGGATGCCCTAAAGATTTCAAGCCACCACAATATTCCCTCTTCTCCAACAGCAAATGTACCGGCAAATCTCATTTGGTGGCCACAACCGTTTGTAGTCTATACTCTATACTACTTATAAAGTATAAAGACATTTTTAAGCATAAAGACATTTTAAAGCATTAAATTTTTTAAACTTGATTTTTTAACTTACACACATCTATACATAGTGTACAACTTTTTAATGCATTAACACAATACACACTTGAAAATGAAAATAATTAATACATAGTAATTAATACATGATTAATCCAACTCATTACTTAGATATACAATCATATATTCATATTGTACAACAATTAAAAGCATATATCTACAAAAAAACATACATATAATGTCTCTCTAAAATGATAGTGCATATAGTTTTGAAAACCGGACCGGATCAACGGGTTCAACCGGGAACCGGAGTCACTATCGGTTCTGCTACCTAATAAAAGCCGTCCAAAGACTAACGGAGAGGACCCATCGGAACCGATAAAAACGGGTGACCATGATCAAATTCTTTTTATTTTTTCGGTTAATCCTCACAGGCTACCCGCTGCCGCAACGCGAGAGTACCCGCCGCCGCAACGCATAGGTACCTGCTAGTCTTTCTAAATATTTGGTTATCTTTTTTTTCTGTTCATATTCATAGGCCTGTTACAAGCTTATCAAAAGTTAAAACATGTTTCATTTGGTTATTTGATAATGCATTACGGTTACTTATTTTTGTTTTCTCAGTTCGGGTAATTTTTGTTTTAGATCCATTTTAATTACTATATGTTTTTAGTCTTCTTTTTTTACTTTCAGTTTTCAGATCTAACTAGGTTTGGGAGCCCGCGTTTTGCCGCGGGGGCATTTTATTTTGTCGTTGTATTTATTTGTTTCGGTATTCAAGCCCCGCAAGGAAGTTTTTCTTTTACTTTTGCGAATGATGGGTATGGTGCTCCTGCAAGGAAAGAAAGAAATAAGTGGTTTTGTGGGTTTTCCTGTGTCCCACGCCTTCTATACTAAAGTTTGAGTTTTATGATTTTAGCTCAAATTAGTTTTTATGGGTCTAAACGAACTTGAGTTCCACGCTTTCTTTTACTTTTGCGAATGATGGGTATGGTGCTCCTGCAAGGAAAGAAAGAAATAAGTGGTTTTGTGTGTTTTCCTGTGTCCCACGCTTTCTATACTAAAGTTTGAGTTTTATGATTTTAGCTCAAATTAGTTTTTATGGGTCTAAACGAACTTGAGTTCCACTCAAGTTGTTTTGTGCATGAACTTGGGCCCAAGTTCATTCAAGTTGTTTTGATAATAATCATTTAAGTTGTTTTATATCAAAATCTCAAGTGGATAACCTCATAAGCCAAAGCATTTCTGTAATTGGTTCTATCTCTTAACACATGGTTTTGCTTTGCTGAAATTGGTTTTAAAAACATTAAAGTTGATTGTTTTGCTGATTACAAACCTTGCTCAGCCCCGAAAACACTACGTTCTAGCATAATTCATCTATTTTCCTGTCCCAACTAGAACGCGGCATCGGCAATGTTGAACGACACCATGAGTCTTGGTCATCGAGTCCAAGCCACCGTTTAAGCCATCCTCCCTAGTTTATTTACCCGAAAATATTTATTCAAACCCTCAAATGCGTGTTTTATCAGGTTCTAAGTGCGATAAGAAGTATGTTTTAAGACTGGCATCTCAGGTGTTTTCTGATGATATTTTTGCAATGAATGGTTCATGTATTAGTTTTCACTTTAATAAACAGAAAAAAGAGGTTTGTTGCAAAGACATACCTGCAAACATTAATCTATTTATCTTAAGCACCAAGGTTTAACTTGATCAACTTAGATCTGGCATCAACTCTAATAGCTTCAAATAAACCTCCAATTGGCCATAAACAACTCTTCATCGTCTCTTCAACTACATTAGCATTCACATTACAACTCATACCACCCTTGTTCCCCATCTCCACCCCTAAACCATGATCAAACTGTTGCAGCGGCTGATCATACCCATCCATGATTTTGACACCACTCGACCGTGATCTCTTTCGCAGCCTCACTTTCTTTTCCATATCACCAATTTCATTCCCATTATCATTTCTGTAAATTGACATCTAATGAGAAGAACTGTTTTAGAGATTTGTATTACGAAAAGTTTTTTAAACACAAATCCATCACTAAACATATTACCATTGAATAAAAAGCCTTGGTTTAAAGCTTTGTTTCAGTTAGTATCGCTGACTATTCCAAATGCCCTGCTATATGTTCCACCCTTATCCTTGTTCCAGATCGCAAAAAAAATATGTGGCCCTCTTTTTGTTCCTCTGAGACTGTAAGTAGAACATACGACTATATTCAATGGTTTTTGAGAACAAAAACGACTATCAAGAATAATAATAAATTCTAAAACTACAATTTCAAGCAAAAATAGGTTTTCACCATGAGGGTGTAAACCGCTCGATTCCACATGTTGAATTTCCGTACAATGGTATTACACAACCTGCAAAAGCTATTTCTTGGAAAATTAAAATAGGGAGGAGATGGTATGGAAAATTCCTACAAATCTAAGATGTTAAAAGTGTCTCCAGCTTCATCCTCCGTCGAGTACACAATGCACAAAATAGAATTCTGATATTCACACTAAAAAATTAATATAATATGCTCTAAACTACCGACAAAATCGGATACACTTTAAATTTTTCAGGTTTAATAACCTTATTCGCTGTAGCAATCTGCAAATACGTATCGCATGCCGGTTCATGTCACAAATTAGCTTAGAAAACATTAAATTGTAAAAAGTACTTGACACATATGGATTGTTCGGCATTGCTTTTTAGAAATGATTATCTCATGATTTGGAATTTCAAGTCACAAATAACCACTTTCTAGTGTTTGTCTAAAGTACAACTAATCGGGATTATTTGAGAGTCTGTATAATCAGTTTAAAGTAGCTGCAACATAAGTTAGGGAATCAGGAGTTAGCTAGCCAACTGATTATCCCAATCTCAAACTGCATAAGCAAGCCCAAACATTATCGCCTACGTCCATTTTTACAGCTAATCATAAGATATAATAATTCCATTGTTAACAACTGCATAGTTTCTTCACAGACCAAGTCTCCAATTTTTTAAGAAGCAGGGGTGTTTGGCACTGCTCGTTTATTAGAGTACTTACAACTATTTTGCAAGCAAGCAGGTATTAAGTACTTATTTACACTAAAAATAAGTACATAAACATTTACCAATCAAGTTTCCAGTGTGTGTTTAAAACTGAGGTAATGACCAATCATATACCTGAAGTGCGGCAATGTTAGTTGGAAAACCATGTATAGAATACCATTTCCCAAGGATGTGTCTTCTTCGTCATAGTTAAACCACTACATAACTCCCCACTATGTTTCCTAATTCGCCTTCTCGGGTTTACCGTAAACCTACAAAATGAGAACACCAATAAATACACTTAATGATAATAATCTAAAACCAATTCACAACACCAAAACTACAGTTATGATTAAACCTTTCTGACAAATCATAAGCTCTGTGCGTAACTTTTAGTCACAAACCAAAAACCTGCAGATGATGAAGAAGAATCTGTCAGAAGTAATTAAAGTAATTCTAATAGCAGTCAACCTTTTTAAAAGCTCAAAAAGGTGCCACTACCACTAATGAATACTCAAAAATTAAATGAGAAAACTAAAGTAATAGTTTCACTTACACTCCATGATCAAATATTGTACTCATGGTTTTAAACGTGATTCTTCAATTATGCAAAACCCACTTAAACAAACACTACATCACTAAACCGAAATCAAATTTTTTAAGTTCGGAGTAGAAATTACCTCTATTTTCAACAGGTATGCGGACCGACGCCACCACAAATGCAACCTATCTAAAGTTACAAATTTAACAAAATTGCATCAATAGCACTTTTGTGAATACTAAAACAGTAACAAAATATATATTAAAAGCTTATATCAACATATTAAAAACCAAGTAGAAACGATTGCACTTACCTCCAATATTAACAAAGGCGTTTTTTTGTCACTTTGTTCAAAAGGCGTCCTGTGACACGCCAACCATCAAGTATTGGCTCAAAGAGAATGAAAAAATTAATTATTTTATTATTTTTAGGCTCAGATAAGTGAGCAATCGGATATGAGGATACGGCCGCCATGGCTGCAAACTCAACAAGCTTGCCCCGCCAAGATGCACGCAATCCGAATTTTAATTATATCTCCTTAGGGACGCTCAAATATTATCATCACAGCCTCTTGGAATCCATATTGTTATCATCTTATTAAAAGTGGATTTTTTTCCTTTTTACGTTGAAGTACACAATGGCCAAATTACACGCTTGCCAAAAGCGTAACAAAGCATACGCTATCAGTCGGCTTATTTTGCAGCCAATGAGCATATCGCCATCGTCACACAACCGTCGTATCGTCGCACGCCATGATAGGGGCAACGAAAAGAGCGGTGGCATCGAAGGAGCATAAGCCGACAATATAAGCAAGCCCGAACCATAAATCATAATTTTAAACAGAAAGAACAAAGCCAGGTTTCAATTAACCATAAAGATCAAGGCACACAAATCATATCATCGCCCGTGAAACAACAAAGGCACAAAATCACATCGTCGCTCGTATTATATAAACTTAACAAACAGCAAGAACTCTGCAAAATGCACCATCAATAATTTACCCCAATAAACAAACTCAAAATTAAATCTTCACAAAATGAAACATCAATAATTTACCCTAACAACTGAAAACTAAATCTTTAGAATATACCTTTCGATCCGTCAGAGATTGTAACTCAGTTCGACACACATCCGTCGATTCCAATCCAAGCCAACAAATGCAAATCCCCAACAAAACGAACCAACCATATAAGGTCACCGACGTCACCTACAGACCCATCTAAGGTCACCAACGTCACCTACCGACCACCAACTCCACCCACAATGAACAGCGGCAACGAAGAGGTCGGCGGCATCATGGAGGTATAGGTATTGAATATATATATATATATATATATAACATCAACATTAGAGAGAGATACAATAGATCTGAAATGATGTGCGTTTTTTTTGTTAACGAAAAGAGAAAGAGAGAAAGACACGTAGTGACTACGTGTATGAAAAAGGGCTCGGGTCACACTTATTATTAATAGTTTGATTATTTTAAAAATGTGTCCATACCTACTGTTTACCACACATATGCATTAAGAGAAAGCAAACACTGCTCATCGCCACACACCGACCAACAACGCCACACACCATAAACGGCGGCAACGAAGTGATCGGCGGCATCAGAGAGACTTTAGCAAATCAACTACAATTCCAAATACTACGCTCGTGACACGGGAGGCGCAGAATGCCATTGTCAAAACGTGGGGCTCAGACTTGCGAGTGCGGGGTGGGATAATATGGTATGCGACCTGCCATGGCTGCAAGCACGAAGTCGTGCTGCCTTGCCAAGATACGGGTCGATTTCACCCTCCACGATCCAGCAAACTATGGTAATCGCAAAATAATAAAGACACAAACGCAGTGGTGTCTTTATCGCCCACAATAGATTCATCGTGCACCATGGCTGCAAATGCCACTCTCGTGGTGTTGGCCCGCCAAGGTACACATTATTTCTATTCACCATGACCAATAACTCACATCATAAATGTGCTCAAGCCATAAAAAACATAGTGAGCAACCACATCCTATATATGGCTTATGAACACATCTCTCACACAGTTGATACACAACTTATGCACGAACAAAAGGGAATCAAACATCCCCATGGTTGCAAACACCGTTAGCTTAGGTGATATCCGACAACGGAAAATAACACAAAGTTTAAAAACATTACCTTCTTTAATCGAAAACCACCAAAAATTAATCATCACAAAATACCCAATGATACCAAGATCACATAATCACACCAATCACACAGCACCGATCAAAAAATGATGCAGCAACCATAGAAGTCAACCATCGTACCGTCATCGTAATACTTTTACAATCGGTGGCATGAGAGAGAAGGAAAAGATCAATCTATCTGAATAAAAGAGAAAGATAGATCTAGAGATCTGAATAAGAGAGAAATGGAGGGACATGTACCCCCATTAAAGCATACACGTGTTTAATATCGGGTTTTAAATGATACCAGGGTCGGGGCGAGTTAAGCCGGCGGGTTCCGGCGGTTATTCCGGCGGGTCAGTACTGGGTTAAGTGGTTCCGGCGGGTTTGACCTGGAGTCATTAAAAGCGCATTAAATGCCAAGTGCTGGCTTTTAATAAAGGTTATAATTAGCATGGGGTAAAAAAAGTACTGTAGTATAAATTTTTAATTAAAATAGACGAGTACATGTGCATAGCACCGATAATTCATAGCGGCAGATAGTTGTAATGACAAAAAAATGTATGAGTTATAAACGAATAATATTAAAGTTTGAGTATTTGGTAAACACAATGTTTTGAAACCCGGTTTGACCCGGCCAGTTGAACCGGTTCTGATAGAAAAAACAGGTTAAATTAAACCGGGTTTTATATTTTAGAAACCCGGTTAGACCCGCCGGGTTTGAAGTGACCCGTGTCAACCCGGTTTTCAAAAGTTTGATTAAGGGTGTGTTTGTTTTATTAAGATGTTTTAGGTCTGAATCTGACTACCACATCTGATTAGTAAGAGGTGGTTATAAAGTCTGAATCTGAATGAAGTAACGTTGTTTGTTTTTGTAAAATTGTATGAATGAACTTAATTTAATTGTTTTAATATATAACCATCACAATATGTTGAATCGTGAAGTTACAATAAAAAATTTGTTTTACGGAAAAAGCAAAAAGTGCAATACGAGAACTTTTCGACGAGTTTAACCAAAAAAATATTTCTCATTAAAACGTCGCTATGAATACAAACAATTTCTTTTATACATTGAAATAAAAAATAACTCATATATGCATTAAATATGGCAAATGAGAGTATTACGGAGTACAATTTTTAAAACTCTTGCTTTTTAGAATTTTTAAATTCTTTTCCAACCATGTGACTTTGTACTACTTTGTACTACAATGCATTAAATATCTATTTCTTCATTTTCTCTATCTATCTTCTTCTACCCAAATGTTTATCTTCTTCATCAACATTTCTCAGATCTAGTTTTCACGTTCTTTATATCTCAACAAAATTTTTTGTCCAATATTTGGAGCTGGGTGAAGGTTTTGTATGGTTAAGAGGCAGTAAGACCAAACCTCTGCCTCTTACTCGGTAAGACGTTTCACACCTGCCCGCCTTTTACTCACAAGAAAAAAACAAACACCCCGACGGTCTGACCGCGTCTGACGGGTAAGACGTCAGAGGCAGTCAGATTTTTTTTTCAAAAACAAACACAGCCTAAGTTTTTTATGTAGGAAATGTAGTTCATTATTTAATAGATATAGATATGATATGTATAGATAGATATAGAGGAGCATCATCATCATTTTCAACATTAATAGGATGTGGAGCAGTTTGTTGCGAAGTAGGATTAGGAGTGAGATGAATCTCTATAGTACAAACACAATATTAGGACAAACTAAACAAAACTAAACAAAACGAACTTCGAAATCAGCATCAACGCTTTTTTTAATTTTCGAGTACCATTTCTGCTGCTTCTTTTGCTGCGATATGGTTATGATCATGGTTGCATGGGTTGTTTATATAGGCATTAGGGCTATTTAAAATTTGAATTTCAAATTAACAATTATCCTAAATTAGTCTCTAGGCATTCAAAGTTTAAATTTGCTTAAAATACATTTTCAACCACTTTATTATATTTTCAACAATCAAACATTGATGTGATACATTATTTCCCTAAATATGATTTTAAGAGATTAAGAGTTATTTTCTTAAATAAGATTTTAAAAGATTAAGAGATGTTAAAAAAAAGTTAACTACATTTTTGATCCTTGTGGTTTACCGGGTATAACGGTTTTGGTCCAATAGTTTAAAATGTAACGGATCCAGTCTATTTTTGGTCGACCCGTAACACTTTTGGTTCATTTGTCGTTGACCGTTAGTTTGACTCGCTAAAAAAACCTGAAATGACTAAAATACCCTTAGGTACTGATGTGCAATGACTAAAATGTCCTTTCGTACATAATAATAATAATAATAATAATTATTATTATTATTATTACTAAAACATAACTATCTATCATCATTTATCCACCTTTTACTAAAACGCAACTAATCACTTCTTCCTCATTATCTTATCTACATTCTACAGCCATCACTTTTTCACATCCACTTTTTTCCTAAACAAAAAAATATCAAAAAATGGGAAAATAATCTAGTACATTCGATGTATACATCTATTTGTATTGACACCATCCAACCTCTCCCTTATACCACTCAACAACTTATCTTTCAACACCATAATCCTATTCTCATCATACACCATTTCCTTCATGGCAATCTCACACGCGGCCCCCATTCCAACAAACCATAGGCGTCGGAACAGTCCCACTCCTAATCTCCCTCTCCTATCCACCACCGTTCATTTGCGGCTCAACTCTAATCCTAGGCATTCTCATATACAAAGCGCCACCAAATACCATCACCACCAATCGGATATGGCCGAATCTTGACTAGATCTTGACCAGATCCGGAAACCACCAATCGGAAACCGCCACTAACCTCAGGATACCACCATCAATCGGATATGATATCAAGAATGTAAGCTCTAAATCAGGCCCTCACGTTTTAAAAGTTTTGATGGGTGTTTAGATTATATAAAAATAAGCCGAAGATGAAGAGTGGTGTGATGCCGTCGCCGGAGGTAGTGTGGTGGCCGTCGACTTTTGGTCGGACATTTGGGGGAGAGAAGAAAAAGAGAGAGTGGGAGAGTTGGTAAATGTGTTGTGGATGAGTGTGTGTTTGTGAGTGGTTAATCATATAACCCTCAACACTTTAATAAAATATAGAGTCTCTAAAATAAATGAAATGACAAGATTACCCTCACATTTAACGGTCAAAAGTTAGTCAAATTAACGTTTAGACCAAATGTGTTACGGGTCGACAAAAACGGATTCGATCTGTTACATTTTAAACTATTGGACCAAAACTGTTAAACCCGATAAACCATAAGGACAAAAAATGTAATAGAGATTATCTTTTATTTTTTTTGAAAAATTAAGTGTATGTGATTGGATAAAACTGACGGTTGCCTAATATAAAACAAATTGTTAAAGGTTGGCCGTGTATAATAAACAAAGCAAACAGTTT
>BQNB010077523.1:0-14237 GCA_026074375.1 Tanacetum coccineum | reverse complement strand
ATCTTGTTTGTATAGCAGCAAACAAATTCTGATCATCCTTGTACTGATAAAAAGTCATTAGATGTTCATTAGGAAGTGCCATCAGTAACATACTTCTTGACTTAACATCATTCTTCTTTTAAACCTTTTCTTCAGTAGTGACGGGACCTCGTATTAGTGTAGTTGAGGTACCATTAGCATTTGTTTTTGTTTGAGGTACTGGTTTGAATGAGTTTCCATTCTCTATGACATCACATAGAGCATAGTCTTGTACTTGAAAGTATTGCTCAATCATTAGCCTCCACATATCATATTCACCTTGCTTGAGAATGGGCAACTTTGCAGTAGTAGTGGTTTGTGCAGTTTCTAGATCCATCTCTACCTTGTGAGTAAAAAGTTCTTGTTAGTTTCTTCTAGTTCAAAGTTTTAGAACACAAGCTCTAATACCACTAGTTGATCCCAACTTAAGATCGATTTCTTAGCTTGTAAAGGTTAAGTTATTTGGATAGAACCAAAACAACTATGGTAGAAACTTTGTGAATACCAAAGAGTATACGGAATCTACTCTTTAATACTTAGAAGAATATTAGTGAAATAGTAAACTGTATGAACAATGATATCACTGAAAAGCTCCAATATTATTATTATCAATAATACGAGTACTCTATGTAGTACTAGGGTTTACAACCTTGAAGCTATATATCAAAACGTATATTGTTGAATGTGTATATCAAAACCATCAACCTATGATCTTCCTTTATAACCAAGGAATTCTTTTACTAGTAATAATACAAATTTTATAATTCTAATAGATAACTGAAAATCTTTTAACTTATAAGATATACATATCTTTTTACAAAAATATCTCATACTCTACTCCTGTAAGTAATCTTGATGGAAACAATCGTCATCTTATCCTTCTTTGACTGTATCCTTCTGACAAGTTGAAAACTCTTCTATAACAGTTGTATTCTTTCAGCAGTTTTAAGCCAGCAGCAATAATTTTTAACCAGCGCACTAACTAGTGTACAACCAGAGTAGTAACTACTTAGAATATTTGCTCTTTCTTCATCTTAATCCTTTCTCTTGTCTTTATCCTTCTGACAGTAGAAACTCTTCTAACAGTTGTAATCTTTCAGCAGTTTTAAGCAGCAGCATTAATTTTTATACCAGCAGCACTAACTGTGTACAAGCAGTAGTAACTACTTAGTAGTATTTTTTTTTAAGTCTCAGAGCAGTCTTAACTTCCATTAACTATAATAATATATACTAGCAGTAGTAACTCTAACCTTAGCAGCAGTTACTTCCAAACAGCATCAAGAAGCTTTTAATCCCAATAATTCTTATTAACAATACGAGTTCACAATAATAAAATTTGATATTATTTTTCATTTTAGGTAACAATACCTCGCAAAACTGCCGAAGACCACCAGAATACTAAAAGCTATATTCCTAAAATCTCCAATGAATACACCTTACCTTTAAAACGAAATTTCGAATTCTTTGAAAATCTTTGCATTCATGAGGGTCAGGTGGTTTATCCAGACTTTGATGACTTGGTCTATGTCAGATCCATATTTGGAATATTAGGTTTGAGTGTCTTCTCAAAATTAAGGAGCAAATCGTTCCTCGTTTCATTCTTGAATTCTATAGTCAATACTGTGTCAACTACACTCTCGAAGGTTAATTGTTAATCAATTTTGTCATCTGTGAAAACCTAATTGTAGGCTTCATAGATCGTTTTTCCCATCTAGGATATCATAACATTGATCACGCAGCGGAATAACAAATAAGAACAACAATGTTATGAACAAGGTTTTTATTCATAAACTAATAAACTATAAACTATTTGACTTTAATCAGTCGACTATGAACTATTACATAAACTAATAAGCTAACTATTAGACTCTCATTGGAGAGATCTAACTATGATGGATGATCAATACTAGACGCCTACCCCTCTTTATATACTAGAGGGGTTAGGGTTTACAAGACAAGATAAGATCAAATAAAATTAGGAAACTATAAATCAGCATTAAATACTATTTGACTAATCTTCAATTAGCATTAATGTTGATCTTTATCTTTTAGCTGAGCATTAAATACTGTTTGACTAATCTTCAATCAGCATTAATGTTATTCCAGCTTTGTCTTGTAGGTCCTCCATCTTTAATATGTTTTGTCATAATCAACCTCAAAAGTATATTTCCCAATAAAACCTTCCCTAGTTGATAATGACAAAACCAATAAGCACAAGCTTCCCCTGAAAGCTATATAGTTGAAGAACTTTCCCCTGAATCCATGACTCTTCCCCTTTTTGTCATCATATCAAATAGGTGTGCATGTAGATGGTAAATAAACAATAAGATTACCCCTTAAACATGTTTTCATCTCTTGAATCATGGATCTTAGTAGGCTACCAGGCAGCAAATTATCAATGATGAGAAAAAACGAATAATACGGAATTTGTTGTGAAAAGAAAGTTGATTTTCCCTAAATTTTATCTTATTCTCTGATTATCACATGACGTCTAGTCTAATACCTGCTATGTATAAGTAGACCTATGTCTCTTGACAAAATCCTCATTCCTCTATTAAATGAGACACTGAGCACAATAACGTAACTCCTTAAAGTGATAGCAAATGTACGTAGTAAGCATCATAAGGTAGATCGTACACCTTTGCTAGATGATCAATGTCTTCGTCACCGCATATAATCAAGAACAAGTTAGCTTAAAGGTGAACCATCCTTTAAGATTTGATTAGAACACAAAAACCTGTGAAAATCAACTACAACATCAAATAAGTAATAATCAAATGTCTTTCTTCAAATAATCTCCAAAACGAGCCATAAACATCATCATCGTTCAAGATCCAAACGCGTCCGTGTTTAGGTTTCTTCTTCATTCTTCTACCATAAAACCTTGAATCTTAGATATCAAGAGCAACCCGCTCTGATACCAATTGTAGAAACCTAATTGTAGGCTTCATAGATCGTTTTGCCCATCTAAGATATCATAACATTGATCATGCAGCGGAATAAATAACAAATAAGACAACATTGTTATGAACAAGGTTTTTATTCATAAATAATAAAACTATTTAAACTATTCGATTTTTTTTTTTTTTAAATCAGTCACTATGAACTATTACATAATATAAGCTAACTATTAGACTCTCATTGGAGAGATCTAACTATGATGGATGATCAATAGGAGACGCCTACCCCTCTTTATATAATAGAGGGGTTAGGGTTTACAAGATAAGATAAGATCAAATAAAATTAGGAAACTATAAATCAGCATTAAATACTATTTGACTAATCTTCAATCAGCATTAATGTTGATCTTTATCTTTTAGCTGAGCATTAAATACTTTTTGACTAATCTTCAATCAGCATTAATGTTATTCCAGCTTTGTCTTGTAGGTCCTCCATCTTTAATATGTTTTGTCATAATCAACTCAAAGTATAATTCCCAACATCATCCAAGATCAATTCTTTTCTTATACACTCGAAGAATTTGGTCAAATTCTTGGTATTCCTTTTAGAGCTCAATGTTCTTGTTCCAACAAGTGGTCACTTGACGACTTGCAATTTAGCGTCCCAACGAGTGGTCCTTATAAAACAAACCCTCCTTCTCCCGATGAAATCAAACTATACGTTCAAGAGAAATGGGAGGGTCGTGTCACTCGTATCCGTCATGATAAAGTCATTGATGTCGAAGATAATCAAATTTTAACTCGTGAAATCGTCACAATAATGAAAACTTAGGTCGAAATAATTCGTAAAAATGTCTTTTGTCTTGGTGGTAACCGGAATTATGTCCCGACGTGTCTTTGTCACATGATTTATTGTATCGCTAGGTCTAAATGATACAATCTTGCATACTTCATTGAAAAACCAATAGAGTTTGTCACCAAAGAAGCTCGGTAAATTCTACCATATGGTATGTTATTGACTTGCTTGTTTAAATATGTCATGTCTGAGAGTCCTAAGTTGTCAAACAATCATTACGTCTTGTACGATCGTGTCATGTATCCTATTACCGCTTAACAAGAGCAAAAGACTCGAAAGGATTATGGCACGAGAAGAGGTCGCTCATCTACTTCCTCTTCATTCGCCTTCGGTCAACCATCCTCCTCTTATCCTAACAATGATGATAATGATGGAAATGACTAAGGGACCTCGCGTGCAAGTACTCCTTTCCCTACTCGTTTCGTCAATTTGTTGTCAAATGACATCCCTTAAATCTTTTCAAACCCACCCAATGTTGACCCAAACATGGAAGCCTTTTACTCTCGCCAAACTAGAATTTTAAACCATCAAGTCCAATTAAGAGATGAGCAACGTGGTGGAATAAGGTCAATTAGAAAGGGCATCAAGAACTTATTAAGGGGAAAGAAGAAGAAGTGAGCACTTTGGAAAATTGCTAAAGACAATTTATTTATGCTTAGTACTTATTTAACTTTGTCGTTACTTATGACTTATTATTTATGCTCTCGTACTTAAACTTATGGTTAATTTGGTAGGATTTTTAGTAAGTAGCTTAGGCAACATATTTTGCCTTGGATGATCGTTCTATTTTATCATCCTAAACTTGTTTGCATGCGAATTGACTCGCTATGCTCTCTATTATATATTTGATGCTATGCATAATTACTTCTTTGTCAAATGCCTATACTTGCTTCCCCTAATAGAATTTAGATTAGTTAGTTTATGCATTTGCAAATTTGGAAGTCTTAGATGATTCTTAAGGAAATAGTGTTGGCTGCAAGAGGGATTTCCAAGATAGCATAATTCTTTACAGGTATAAAATTCTGGAAAAACTAGGAAAATTTTCGTCCCTCCAGAAAACGGCCCCCTTAAATACCAGGCGGCCCCCATATATATCTGGGACCGCCCCCTATTTAGGGGACCGCCACCAGAAGTCACGTGAATTTTCACTGTATTCTCCTGATTTTCTAGTGTAGTTGACCATCCTCTCTATAGACCCAGCTACATTCCTGCATTTTCATAAACACCTTTTGGAATCCAAATGAAACCATCTGATAACGCCTAAATTATACATGTTTTCGGCGGCGTAATTTGTATATATTTTATCATTTCTCGTGAACTTTTGGTACTTAATAACATGAAGTATGTGCAGGTTCACTTGAAGACATCCCGAGCTAAAAAAGTCCAAAATACAAGTGTTTATACTCATCGGAAGACAGTTTAGAAGAAAAGAAAGGACTAAAGCTAAAAATGCTAAGAAGTGCGCCGGTTTTCCATAAATGTGCGCCGCACTTCCCTTTGAATTAAATAGAATTAAATGGAATTAAAAGAAGTCTGCATTTACACCCCAAGTGCGCCGGTTTTCTACAAAAGTGCGCCGCACTTCCTATCAGCATTAATGATATTTGCACCGACTTAAGCTAAGTACGCCGCACATTTTATAATGTGCGCCACACTTTGACCCCTTCTCAGCCTATAAATAGAGACGAATTTCACACCATTTGAAGCATTCCTTTTATTCTTCATCACATCAATCTCTCTCAAATATCTCCACCAACACCTAAATTCGAAGGCGAATAACAAAGAACAATATCATAGCTTTTAGAAAATAAAGGTTTAGTAAAGATCCTATTCTTGTAAAGGGTGGAGTTTGATCCATTTTCCTACCCAAGCATAGTATGATTCTTGTTTCTATACTTTATTTTATTACGAACTTTGTAGCCATGAGAGGCTAAATCTCTCATGACTACTCGGTGATGTTAGTATAATAAATAAGCATTTGGTATCATTGCGATCTTCTTAATCTTAAGCTTATGTTGAAATCTTATCATGTCTTATCTTATCAACTTTGATTATCAACTTTGATCGTATGCATATAACGGTATAGATTGAAAAACCTGTTGTATGTTATATAGTTTTAAAGATTTATCTACAGTCTTTATCGTTTGGTTAGAGAATTCTGCTTACGTTATTTGATAAACAAAATAGATTTGATATAATAGTAATTGGATTATTTTAGTGACACATTTAATCGAGTTAACTAAATATAAGTCTTAAGTTAAACAACTTAATTTGTAAAAACTTTATTTGACGAGAAAACCTTTTTATAAGCTAAACAACCTTGAATAAGAGATCGTAATCATCACCATTGCTTAGGAATTATATGAAACTATCTGAGTAGTCATCTTTCTCATTATTGAATCCAGCACAATTTATCTTAAAATTGTTAAAGTTTATTTCACTACGATTATTCGAACACAAATCAAATCCCTGTGGACGACCTATTCTTACCTAAAATATTAAACTACATACGTGGGTTATACTTTTACCCGTGTGTTTCCATTTAATAATTAGCAATTCTAGTGTTATAAATTTAATGCTTTTGAAACACATCAAAGTTTTTGGCGCTGCTGCCGGGGATTTAAAGCTGTTCTGTAATCAATTCTTGAAATAAGTTTTAACCATTTTCTTTTTCAAAAATCGACGTACAGTTTTCTGACAAACTGAACCAAACCAAAAATATATATATCTCTTTTGGATGCATACACGTGCTTCCAACTCTGAACTTGTTGAACCACTCCCCGAACCTGAACTGAATCGAAGACTTCATATTAGCGAAACAGGAGAGTTCCATTCGAACAAAGAAACAAACCACCTATATAACCAAAAGTTATTTACATTCCAATTCTTGACATCAACTATTTCCATCACTTTCTTGATATACTTGAAAATTACAATCCAATGGATGACGAACCAATGTGGGCTGCTGACCGAGTTGTCGCTCCGACTCTCAGTTATGCAATTACCATTCCTAAAACCGCAATAGAATTCGCTATTAAAGGTAACCACTTGACTCTCGTCAAAGGAAACCAATTTAATGATAGAATTAAAACCGATCCGCACAAACACATTTACAAATTCCTTGAAATATTTGATATGTTTAAATACAGAGACACCGAGAATGAAGCTGTCCGCCTAATGATGTTTCCCCTATCACTCACGGGTGAAGCAAAAACATGGTTGGATGAACTCAATGAAGGAACCATTGAAACGTGGGATAAACTTCGCGCCACCTTTATTTGCCGATTCTTTCCCCCAGCTCTTTTCGCTTGACTCCTTAGAGAAATCCGAGCCTTTTCTCAACATGAAAATGAAACCTTAACCGAAGCCTGGCTCCGTATGAAAGAAATACTTAGAAATTGCCATGGTCACAATCTATCTAAAGGAAATATCATTAAAATCTTTTACCACGGTCTTAGTGAAATTACCCAAGAAGTTCTTAATTTCGCAGCTGATGGAATTTTCCTCTATAAAACACCAAACCAAGCCTACCAACTTCTCGAAGACACAGTCTTACTCAAGCTCGATTGGCCTAAAAACCAAAAAATAAAATCATCTCTAAAGAAAACTGTTGCTTTCGCTGATGAAGGTAGCAGTAATTCTAATACTAACAAAATTATGGCTCGAATGGATGCCATGACCATGAAAATGGATACTTAGTACAAAGAATTCTAATCTCGTTCAAAACAACCAAACCCCGATCATAACGATGTTGAGAAACCTATGTCTCATGAAGAAGAACCAAAATTCATGCAAACCTTCTGACGTACTCGTTTTTACAATGATTACCGTGACCGTGACTCAAATCGCGATAATTGACGTTTAAGCGAAAGAAACGATTACAATCGAGGCAACTATCGATCCAATTCTAATGATAAACCCGACCTCCAAAAACAATTAAGCGACTTTATAAAAGCTCAACACTCGACCAATTCTTTTGTCAAAGATACTTTTATGGATCTCAAAACTAAACTCGAAACAACAACCAAAAACCACCAAGCCTCTATCTAAAATTTAGAAGCTAAATTTGACAGATTTGCTGACAAGCAATCTGTCGACCTTTTGGATCACTTCCTAGTAACACTCAACAAAACCCAAAAGGTAGCTCATCCAAACATTATCAACCACCGCAAGCTCAAAACGAGCATGTAAATGTCGTATTTACGCGGAGTGGTAAATCCTATGACCCACCTATCAACCCAAATGGTCAACAAAATGATTCTAAAACTCCTATCAACTTCAATAGCGAGGATGAAGATGAGGAATCTACACCTCAACCTAAATCTCAAACTCCAAAACCTGTCAAAGAAACTCCAACACCTAAACCATATAAACCAAAAATTCCATATCCTCAACGCCTTAGAAAACAGAAAATAAAATCCTAGTATGGAAAACTCCTCGACATGATTCGAGTCGTTCGAATCAATATACCTCTTGTCGATGTTTTAGCAGGAATGCCAAACTATGGTAAATTTCTCAAGGAACTCGTAAGCAATAAGCACAAACACGAATAAATCGCATTCGCTTTCCTTAGCGATGAAAGTTCCGCTATGATCCAAAACAAGGTTCAGCCTAAACTTAGAGACCCCGGAAGTTTTCTTATTCCATGTAACTTTATCAAAGCTTTCTCATGCAATGCTTTAGCCTACCTTGGTGCTAGCATTAATCTCATGCCATACTCTTTATATGCTAAATTATCTCTCAAAACTCTAAAACCTACCAAAATGAGCGTAAGAGTAGCAGACTGATCGTTCTAATACCCTATTGGAATCGCTAAAAATATGCTTGTTGAGGTTGGTAAATTCACTTTTCTCATAGATTTCGTTATTCTCGAAATAGAAGAAGATAGTAAAGTTCCTCTAATCTTAGGGAGACCTTTCCTCCATACTGCCGATGCAGTGATTCGAGTTAAATAGAAATAACTCAATCTCGGAGTTGGGACTGAATGAATGATCTTTTACATCGATTCTGAAATGAAACATTCCTATTCAAATGATGATACATGTTTTAGTATTGACGTTATTGATGAAATCTTAGAAGAAGATTTTAATGCTCTACTTGATGAAGGAAGTAAAATCCTTCATTGCATCGAAGGAACCATCCTCGAAGAAAAACTATTTGCTGAATTTGATGAATTCATGGCTATGAATATCGAAGGAAACTCTCAATTTAAATTCGACACCAAAGAACCGCCATTCAAAAAGATCACATTTAACATCGATTATAAAATCAAGACATCTCTTGAAGAACCTCCTTTGGATCTTGAACTAAAACCTCTTCATAATCATCTCAAATATGTATTCTTAGAAGAACCTTCTTTTCTTCCAGTGATAATATCATCTCAGCTTTCTGAGCAAAATAAAAATAAGCTCATCTCTGTTTTAAAAAGACACAAGCAAGCCTTTGCTTGGAAAACAACAGCCAGTTGTTAAAAAACAAAGATGATTAAATCCGAATATGCAAGAAGTTGTTAAAAAAGAAATCGTTAAACTTCTCGATAGTGGTATCATTTATCCAATAGCCAATAGTCCTTGGGTAAGTACCATACACTGTATACCAAAGAAAGGTGGTATCACAGTTGTTACCAACAAAAAAGATGAACTTGTCCCAACAAGAACCATTACGGGTGGGCGAGTATGCCTCGATTATCGTAAACTCAATGAAGCAACCGCTAAGGACCACTTTCCTTTGCCATTCATGGATCAAATGTTAGAAAGACTCACAGGAAATAAATACTTCTGTTTCCTTAATGGTTTTTCTGGATATTTTCAAATACCAATCGATCATATGGATCAAGAAAAGACAACCTTCACATGCCCTTTTGGAAAATACGCTTATAGGTGGATACCTTTTGATTTATGTAATGCTCCCGCTACTTTTCAAAGGTGCATGTTGGCTATCTTTCATGACATGATCAAAGAATCCGTGGAAGTATTCATGGATGATTTTTTAGTATTTGGAAACTCTTGAGATAACTGTCTAAATAACCTCGATAAAATGCTTCAACATTGCAAAGATGCAAATCTTGTCCTTAACTGAGAAAAATGTCACTTTATGGTTAAAAAAGGAATTGTTCTTAGACAGAAAGTGTCTGGTGCATGCCTTGAAGTTGACAAAGCGAAGATTGATGTGATCTCTAAACTTACACCACCTACTAATGTTAAAGGCATTAGAATTTGAGATGCCGGTTTCTATCAACGTTTCATCAAAGACTTTTTGAAAATTACCCATCCTCTAACTAAGTTTCTTGGAAAAGATATTCCATTCAAATTCAATGATGAATGTCATAAAGAATTTAATTTATTAAAAGAGAAACTCCATGTTCTCCTGTGATCATAAGCCCGAATTGGAACCTTCCATTTGAGCTTATGTGTGATGCAAGTGATTTCGCAGTTAGAGCAGTCTTAGGACAAAAAGATGGAAAACACTTTCACCCCATCTATTTTACAAGCAAAACCCTTAATGTAGCTCAACAAAAAGACGTAATCATCCGCTAATTGAAGCTGCCCGCACAATGTTGATTTATGCAAAAGCTCCGTTATTCTTATGGACAGAAGTTGTTGCTACTGTATGTTACACCCAAAATCGTTCCAGCATACGTCTTCGTCATGGTAAAACACCAAATGAGCTTTTACATGACAAACTTCCCGACTTATCATTTTTCCATGTATTTGGTGCACTTTATTATCCAACAAATGATAGTGATAACTAAGGTAAGCTACAACCTAAAGTTGATATTGGTATTTTCATTGGATGTGCACCCACAAAGAAAGCATTTCGAATTTACAACCGATGTACCAGACGAATCATTAAAACAATTCATGTAGATTTTGATGAGCTGATAGCAGTGGCTTCTGAACACAGCAGTTCAGAACCCGCACTTCATGGAATGACTCCTGCAACAATCAGTTCAGGACTCATACCAAACATTCCTCCTTCAACACTATTTTTACCACCTACAAGAACTGATTGGGATCTTTTGTTTCAACCACTGTTTGATGAATTACTCAATCCTCCACCTAGTGTTGATCGACTAGCCCCTAAAGTTATTGCACCAATTGCTGAAGTAGTAGCTCCAGAACCCGCAGCATTAACCGGTTCACCTTCCTCAATAATTGTTGACCAAGATGCACCATCACCTAGTAACTCACAAACTTCACCCGAAACTTAATCTCCTGTCATTTCTATCGATGTTGAAGAAGAGAATCATGACTTAGATGTTGCACACATGAAAAATGATCCATTCTTTGGCATTCCAATTCTTAAAAATGATTTTAAAGCATCTTCTTCTTCGGATGTTATTCCCACTGTTGTGCACACTGCTGCTCCTAACTCAGAACATGTTAATAAATTGACTAAGGATCATCCTTTAGACAACATCATCGGTGAACTCGAAAGACCTGTTTCCACAAGACTCTAACTCCATGAACAAGCCTTATTATGTTACTACGATGCTTTCCTCACATCAGTTGAACCAAAGACTTATAAAGACGCATTAACTCAATCATGGTGGATTGAAGCAATGCAAGAGGAATTAAATGAATTTGAACGTATTGAAGTCTGGGAACTCGTTCCTTGTCTTGATAAAGTGATGGTCATTACTATAAAATGGATCTACAAAATGAAACTTGATGAATTAGGAGGAATTCTGAAGAACAAGGCTCGATTGGTTGCACGTGGTTACCGTCAAGAAGAGGGAATTGATTTTGAAGAATCTTTTGCTCCTGTGGCTAGACTTGATGCTATTCGTATATTCCTCGCATTTGCTGCTCACATGAATTTGATTGTCTACCAAATGGATGTAAAGACGGCATTCTGCATGAAGAGGTTTATGTTAGCCAACCAGATAGGTTTATGGATCAAGACAATCCAAATCATGTGTACAAGCTTAAGAAGGCTCTTTATGGGTTGAAAAAACCTCCTAGCGCGTGGTACGATCTTTTTTCAAAGTTTCTACTCTTAAGAATTCTCTGAAGGAACCATGGATCCTACACTGTTCATCAGAATACAAGGCAAAGATATTCTTCTGGTACAAATCTATGTTGATGATATAATCTTTGCATCTACTACACCTGAACTATGTGACCAATTTTCAAAAATAATGTGTTCAAAGTTTAAGATGACGATGATGGGCAAAATATCATTTTTTTCTAGGACTACAAATTTCACAAAGTCTCCGAGGCATCTTTCTAAACCATTCTAAATAGGCTCTTGAATCTTTGAAAAAATATGGTATGAAATCTATTGACCCCGTGGATACTACTATGGTGGAGAAATCCAAACTAGATGAAGATACACAAGGGAAAGCCGTTGACCCTACACACTATCATGGAATGGTGGGCACCCTTATGTATCTCACAGCCAGTAGACCAGACCTTACATTTGATGTTTTCATGTGTGCCCGGTATCAGGCAAAGCCTACCGAAAAGCACTTACATGCTGGTATGTGTTTAATTACACATACATTTGACCACTAAAACTGGACTTAAATGACTAAAATCATACCAAAAATATATTGTATTTGTATGTTTTGCATTTGTATTGTGTAGGAAATGGATATCCAAGAAAAGGACAAAAATTGAAGCCAAAACGACAAAACCGAGCACGAGAACGGAAAGAGTGTGAAAGAAAAGTCAAGTCAATGCCAAAAGTCAACAAAAAGTCAAAGTCAAATCAAGTCAAAGTCAACCTCGGAAAGTAGATTTGGAAAGAGCATCGAAAACCAAACTCAAAAACCTAAACTGCCAAAAGTGGGCCCACCCGTACCCACCTAGTGGGCCCGAGATAGCCCTCTTATATCTTATAACCCTTAAACCATAAATAAAATCCCAAGTCCTTTTTATCTATACCCGGCCCTACAACACTAGCCCATCCCCGCCCCTTATAACCCTGTTATCCCTTACCCTCTTTTAAACTTGACCCCGTTAGTCCCTAAAAGGACTAACGGTGCAAACTAATATAAAACTCCAAGGACCAAAGTTGCACACATTAAGGAATGTCTTTGCAACACACTTATACACATTCAGGGACTATTCTTTCCATTTCCCAAACTTCAAAAAGGGAGCAGGAACACTATACATCTTCTCCAGTTACCCTGTCTCTACTACCCGCCAAATTTACCCCAACACTGTTCCCCTTTCTTCTCCACTTTGTCTACACACCCCCACACCTTATCCCACCAATTGCCACCTTGCCAATCCCATGCATTTCTATTCGTAAAGGAATAGATACAAGAATTTAAGGGCTTTGATCATACAACTTGGATAGTTCTCAAAATGGAGGGCTAAGATTGATTTAAGACCTCTCTCACGCAAGAAACACAGGCTTGAGCCCTCTCAGCAAAGAAACACATGACCTAGAACCTTCCTTCGATTAGTATAAATAGGTCCTTTGTAAGCCATTGTTGGCATCTAGCTTTTTAGTTTTCAGCTTATATTTTAATGTTTTTTAGTTTATTGTAATCTTTTTAAGCCTTGTACTCATTTATAAAGTTGAATGAAAAATTGAGTTTTTATGTTATAATCTTGTTTCTAAGTTAAGGTTTATTATGTTTTAAAACTGTTTCACAAGCTCACAAAAGCTCTTTTTATAACTTTCTTATGCTGTTAACTTAAGCATTGTAAGTTTTTTCCATAACTTATAAAGCGTAAGTCCTAGTTCACAAAAAATCACTCAAAAAGCTCAAATGGATTATAAGCATACAATGGAAGAGCTTATGGATTTTACTAGCTTGTTTCTAACAAGTTAGAGCTTGTAGAATAGCTCTAAGAGCACTTGTTTGCCCTGTTTAAGCAAGGGCTTTTGTAAGTCTTCATTTTTCATTTTTAGCTTATCTACTGTAGAACTGCTTATTTGTGCTTATTTACTGCTTATCTATGCTTATTAATGATGTTTGAGGCTTATTTAACTTAGGTTGTAGTTTTAAAATCATTAGTTCAAGTTTTCTTTAAATCTGTCTTAAATTAGCTTAAATATAGCATATCATGTTTCAGCTTATTTAAGTGCTTATTTGTTGTAGATACATGCTTAATATTGCTTAGTAGTCTTAGTTAACATCTGGTTTTTAAAAGTTTTAGCTTAAAACAGTTTGAATCAAGTTAAAAAGTTAAAATTAGTTTTTAAAGGGGTGTTTGGTTTAACTGATTTTGAAGGTCAAAATGAGTTAAGTCTTTTGGGTCACCTTAGTTTAACTTGAAATCATTATAAAATTCAGTTGTTAAAAGTTTTTAAGTATTAAAACTCAAAATTAAGGTTTTAAGAAAGTGTTGTTTGAATCTGTGAGTTTATAGATTATTATCTCTGCTTATTTGATCATGCTTTTTAATCTTATGAAAAGTTTGATGTTTTTGTGTTTATGCATGTGTTAAAAGAGGTTAGTATAAAAAAACCTTAAGCTTGCAAGTTTGTTTTGTGATTTGCTAAAA
>BQNB010077522.1:10768-25569 GCA_026074375.1 Tanacetum coccineum | reverse complement strand
GATCGATCTTAATCGATTAGGGTTTACAAGAAGAAGAAGAATATGTGTAATTTTGAGAGAGAGAGTTGATTTGTTGTATATTTCGCAAATGACTGAAGACCCAGCTTAAATACAGCTGCCAAAGATAAAAGATCAATCCAAGCCCTCAACTTTACATGACTTGCTAAATCCAGCAATCCATACTTTTAACAACTGAAATAAGAAAAAGCAAAAGACACAATCAGTCCCTGTACTTTCTACCAGGTAAAGATCATAACTTTAACAAGAACAATGTGTTTTATTTATTGCTATTCCCAGTAATGGTATTTATGAAATTGATATTCATAATCTTGTACCAAATGTTAATTCTATTCTTATCACTAAAAGAGCCAAACACAATTTGGACTCTACTTATCTATGACACTGCCGTCTTGCTCATATAAGTAAGAAACGTATTGAAAATCTGCAACAAGAAGGGCTTTTAATATCAACAGATGATGAGTCATTTATCATGGTATCTTGTTTACGGGCAAAAATTTTTTTTGGACACAGAAATTGTTTCCACATCGTCCCGAAAGGGCGACTGATCCTCTTGGAATAATACATACTGATGTGTGTGGTCCATTTAGACATGTGTCAAGACAAGGTGCTAGCTACTTCATTACATTCACAGATGATTATAGTCGTTGTGGTTATGTTTATTTTCTTAAACATAAACATAAGGTCTTTGAAACGTTCAAAGTGTTTAAGAATGAAGTTGAAAATCAACTCGAGAAGACCATTAAGGCAATACGATCTGATCGGGGTGGCGAATACATAATCATTTTAGATACTTGGTTTGAGAATGTTATTGTTGATTTTGTTACTCTTAAATTGATCTAATTTGTCTTTTCAAAGTTCAGACATGGTTATAGTTTTTTTTGTTTACTTATCATACCAGTTTCACCCACATGGTAAGTTTTATTTATACCTTCCTTTAGTATTGAAGTCGATGTCATTGACATCATATTGATGGATTCAAATATTAAATATATATTTTTTATATATGTTCAAGCTTTTCAAGCAAAGCTCGAGCTTTGCTCGAATCCTACTCGAGCCGAGCTCAAGCCTAGATGGTTAAAGTTTGACGTGCTATCGAGCCGATAAACTTCAACAAAGATCTGCTAAGTGTATCTATAAATGGATACCCAAAGGAAACAATGGTTACTATTTTTACTTCCTACCGAAAGACAAAAAAGTTGTTGCGAGTAATGCTGAGTTCATTGAGAAAAATCTCATAAACACAGAGTTAGTGGGAGGGGCCATGGATCTTGAAGAAATTTAAGTGAAGATACCATCACATTACTGGAAAATCACTAGCGAAATTCCTATGGAGGTTAAAGGTTTTGAACCACCTCAAGGGAAGAGATTCGTATACGTATATGTCCGAAATGGACACAATCGAGCTCTAGATCCATTTAAGTCTATATGTAAAGGCGGAGGAGCATAGTCCTAGAGATCTTAAGAAACCTACTAGCTATAAAAGCCTTGATTTAGATTTTGAATCTAAATAAATAATCGAAGGCTATGAATGACGGAATACTAATCCATGATGGCAATGGTATGGTTTCCTGGACGATCTTTCTCCTGGCTGTAAGACTGTTGGGAGTAAGTGGATTTTTAAGAAAAAAACTGACATGGATGGTATTGTACATACCTATAAAGCTCTTCTTGTAGCAAAGGGTTATACTCAACTCTATGAGGTTGATTATGAAGAAACGTTCTCACCCGTCGCTGGCATTAGAGCTATTAGGATTCTCATATCTATAACGGCGTTCTATGATTATGAGATATGACAAATGAATGTCAAAACTGCCTTCTTAAATGGTTATACTGATGAAGACATTTATAATGGTATCAACGTGAAGGTTTATTGATCCTGAATCATCCCAACAAAGTATGGCAAGCTTTAAAGATCCATTTATGGTCTTAAGCAAGCATCAAGAAGCTGGAATAAAAGATTTAATGAAGAAATCAAAAGGTTTGGTTTGGATTAAAATCTTGATGATCCATGTGTATATCAAAAGGCTAGTGGGAGTAATGTTACATTCCTCATCCTATATATTGATGACATAATCATCATAGGAAATCACATTCCAAGTTTACAAAGTGTAAAGGATTATCTTGGAAAGGTGTATTCTATGAAAAAGATTTAAGGGAAGCAAGGCATTTATTCTTGGTAATCAAAATCTACAGAGAAAGGTCAAAGCGATTTGATTAACTGGTCAAAATGCTTATCATTGATAACAACGATCTTAAAGAGATACAAAATGGATAATTTCAAACGTGGTCATATCCTCATGCAAGAAAGACTTGACTTGAACAAAATACAAGGTGCTTCAACACCTAAAGAGGTGAAGCGTATGCAAAATGTACCTTATGCTTTGGTTGTGGGTTCCATTATGTATGCAGTAATTGCATGTTAGTGCAAATTTTACGATATTTAATCTATACGATCTCTTTATGTTTTGGTGATGACAAACATGTAACTTGTAATACATAATGTAAAGTACCAAAGTTACTCGTAATCACAAATCATCACATAAGGTATGTACAAACAAATTAAACGTGTAGGATGATCAAATAAAAATATTTGTTTCTTAACCATTACATTTCTACAAAAGTATTTTTCATAAAAATAAATAAACGCAAAATACTTTTTAATAAAAGAAATGTTTTATTTTTATATAAAATTTGAAATATGGTTTTCCCCCCGAAAACATGTCAAACTTTCAGCAGACAAGTTTGTCACCACAAAAAGACAAAAACAGAAGCGTCTGTCGGGGCGGTCCCTTAAATAGGCCGGCGGCCCCCTTTAATTAACCCGTCTGCCCCCTAAATATATATGGACCCGCTGCTTCCTGACATGCTGTTTTCAGCTTCCTAAAAATAGTGGGTCAACCTCCAACTGGTTTTCACAACCATTATTTTCAAACGATTTTTTTCATTCTTTCTCTCTCTAGGATCTCACAAAATCTCTCTAAACTTTGATCAATCAACTTGTTAATCTTGTTTAAAAATGTGATCAAATCTTATTATCCTTATCCTCAAGTGCAAGAGAAGAAACTCTCGTCAACTTCAAGATCCGAAGTTATGTATCTAGTTAGTCTATTTGTAAATATTTGATTACATATAGAACGAGTCCTGTCCTCCAAATCTTTAGTATGTGTAGATCCAAATGATGATATATTTGGATGATTTGATTGTGGGGTTTGTTTAGTATTTTAGGCCTTAAAATAACATTGGTAAAGTGGTAGTGGTTCTATCTAAGATTTATGACCCGACATTAGCTTAGTGTCGGAAAATAATGTAAGCGACGCTGTTTAAGTGTTTAGGCCATAAAACACAAGGTTTGTTATGTTGGGCCATAAAACATAACGGGTTTGGTTGTACCCGAAGAAGAACTCGACATCTAGCTTAGTGTCGGAAAATAATGTAAGCATTGGTATAAGGTTTTCTCCGCCGAAAGGGAGCTTGTTAATTAGTGAAGTAACTCTCGAGTTGATCATGAGGGTGGAGTAGGGCGAAGAGGAGCTTCGTGACCAAACCATTATAAATCATCATGTCGGTTTGCATTTTCTTTTACCCTTCGCTTTACTTATTTATTTACATTTATCGCTTTACTTTTATACTTGCATTATGCTCATGATTATGTGAATGGTTGTGTATATCTTGTTAGTTAAAGTTGTGTAGCTCTTTATGCTAAATATTGTGAGTGTAGTTATATTGTTAGAATATGTTTTAGCTATTGTAAACTTATGATCGACACTTTTTATATTGCGTCAAACTTGATTGGTGATTTGATACAAAAGATCTAGTCCAAAAACCTCTTTGGAGGCGGTCCCATAAATCAGGCGGCCCTCTGATATACTTGGCGGCCCCCATATATATATGGGACCGCCGGTAAAAGAGTGATGTAATCCTAAAGATTTAAAGTTTTTTAATGGAAACGTATTCACTCCCCCTCTACGTTTTCCACAATTGGTATCAGAGCCAGGTTTCTCTAGTTTTCAAAACAAATGGTTTTTAAAATAGAGTACGATCCATGTATCAAATTATCTATGAAGGGGGGTTAAATATGAAAAGTGTTTTATTGTTTGATTCGTACTAGTTTTGTTATTAAATATAATTTGTATACTAGCTTGAAGGAAATTTTCATCAAAATAAATTGAAGTGCCAACTTATGTTTGTCTAAGTCGTAAAAGTAGAAATGATGTATAAAACACGAAATTTATGTGCTGAAACAACCTTTTAAAGTCGTATGTTCTACAGTTAAGTCACCAAATGATTTTGAACAAAAAACGTGTTTTGGGGTCACTGGTGGCGGTCCCATAAATGTTAGGGCGGTCCCAAAATATATTTGGAGGCCGCGACCTTTATGGGGGCTGCCTGTCTGTTTCCTCAGAATTTAGCAAACTTCAAAAAATCATATAAAATCAATCGTAAGTCCGTAAAGTCGTTGCACCCGCGCATATTCGGAAGATAATTGAGTCTACTTTCATTTAAAAAAAACACTTCCAAGTCTTCATTCTAAACTTAAATAAGTCAGAAATGCACAATACCACATAGTGGTCAAAACTTTGAGTTCTGTTTTAACGTAAAACTTGTATTTTATATTTTCCTTTGAGTCGGGCATTTCTAATTGATATGTCTTTAAAAAATAGTGTATTTGTCCTTTCAAAATATTGATCTTAATTAAATTTTGAAATGGGGAGGAACTATTTTATTTTCAAATCAAATCAAGCTAAGTATACATCGTTATAATCTGATACACAAAAAACAACGACGAATATCCTTATTGTATCTAGATGATTATGTGTGTTTACTTTTGTTCAACTTGAATTAATAGATATTAATAATAATCATTACTATATGTGAATGGAGCGAATTATATATCTTAGAACACATTGTCCCTGTATGCTATATGTATGTTAGCTAGTTTTTTTAATATAGCCTAATAGGAATTACCTGATATTTCTTTTGTTAAGTTGCAAATTGTTTGTGCATTTCATATAGGCTATATTACCCACTATATTTAAAAGTGTTACATAAACATCCTTGGAAGATCATTTTGAGTTAATAACCCACTATAGAATGAGAGTTTTAATAGTTTTTGTCAAGTTGTGGAAAAAAATGTTCTAAAGATCATATTTTGAAAACCCTCATTAAAATATTTTCAACAAATTATCTCTCTTCAACAAATTTCTAAAATATTTTCAAACATCTTGCGTGTTTGGACCTCGGGTTGGTTCAACAAATAAAATTTGTATTAAAACATTGGTAATTAAGTAAAAGAAAATAAATTTTTTAAACATTGATTGTGCTTTTGCATTTTGTTCTAAAACACACACACATAATAATATTCTTTTTGTAAACGTATAGTATTTTACAATAAAATATGTGTAGTATAAAAATGTTAGGAAAATCATTTATATACTCATAAAATGTCAAAAACTATGCATACTATACATATCAACAAATGATTTTTCGCACAAGCAAAATATATGACAATCTTGAAGTAAGAAATGAACTTGTCATTATTCATCAACCTCACCTTTCAACTAGTCTTAGGATTAGTGGAACACACTATGAAAATGGTTATTTGTCTTCATTTAAAAGAGTGTTCGTGAGGGTCAAAAAAGATTTCCGATTTAAATAAATCAACTCATTATTCAAACTACTTGATTGATAAATATCGAATCTAAATTGACAAGTTTTTCGAGTATGAACAAGAAATCGGATTCTTATTTGCCTAGCTTTAAGATTATATCAAAATATAACAAGAGATATTATCTTAAACCTACGTACTCAATCACACTCGATTGATATGCAAAATAATGACATCCCTTTCCAAGACGATAAGAATATGCATCGGATCATAATTCACTCTTGTGTAGATGATGTCATATTGAGTCTACTTGTGCCAATAATGTGTCTTCCAAATGATTTGGCAAATATATGCATAAATACACCAATGAAGTAGATTGACGAATTGAATGTTTATTTCCAAAATAATTCAAGTAATTAACCTTTGCAATGCAATGGTAAAGTCCGTCATCTCCGAAAAGCCAAACTAGAAGCAAATGCAAACAACATATGTAAACTTTGGTCAATACAATTCAAAAGCACAACATCAAAACTCTAACTACACTTATCAACTCTCTCTTACTTTATCAAATAAGCATAATATTTCTTCTTCACCAAATGAGAACCCTTTAACCATCTAAGGTTAGGATTAGGAAGAATTAAACATATTCCACAAACCATTTTTGTGCTTTCTTTCAATAGGTGATTGTATGAGGATTTTGAATATGAGAATGATAATATTCAAAACGATAATCAATCCCTCACTATTCAAATTCTAATTAACAAACTTGGAATATGAACATGAAATCGAGATTAATATTTATCTAGATCACAGAAATATCAATCAAATGACCATAGATATTTTTCGAGTCTACATGTTTAACCATCCTTGATTATTACATGAAACACGAAGTCATTGAAGACAACAAAGATTAAGTCCAACAATTTATAACTCACCGACATGCAATGAAGATGTCTCATTGAGTCTAAAGTGTTCAAATGTTGTGTTATTAGCTATGGTTAAATTATACATGCTAAACTAAATACACTCTAAGTAGGATTGATGACTTATGAATTTTCATCAGGAAACTTATAAGTACTCTAACTTAATAAGCAAGACTTGGATGTCATTTCCGAAAAATTAAACCAAGAACCCTAATTACTAATACAAGTTTCTCTTAATAACATAACATCAACACCATCCCCCAAATAATAGAAAAATGATCTTTGCCCAAATCACGGATCGATGGATCCTTCGTCCTAGATTCATCTTCGATTTAGGTAGATCCGCCCTATGGAATTAGATTTAAAACATCTTCCTCTTGTGAATCTCTTGCTTAAAAATTCTAACATACATGTAACTAACCTTTAGTAAATCATCATTATCAATAACAAAAAAAATTCACAAGAACTTATTAAAGGTAAAAAACCTTAATTAAATTCTTTCATAAAATACATGCAAAGGTGCATTCTTTGAAACACAAACTCTCATTATAGATCATTACACATTGTCACTCTTAAGTATACTCATATGTTCTTGTTAGCCTCAATTTTATTGAGTCAATAAAGGAAGCTCGTTCCCGTGTTCAAGACCTCACTTCGAGGGAGATTGTTAGCCTCATTTTTAGTCGAACAAGAAGTTCGAGTCACTTCTACATGGAGCTTCGTCTTTAATTGAGTTAATGTAGTAATTGGATAATATCGGGAATTCGGGCTCGAAGATAAATCTAATATTGTATATGTATTGTTTTAATCCCAAGCAAAACCCGAGCCCGGTCCTATGTTAAATATCCGCGCCTCATTTAACGAAGGGGTATATACACTCTTTTCTATTTAGAAAAGAGTTAGTTGTTAAAATAAAAATCTTTCCTTTCCAAAATTCTCTCATCTCTCTCTCTCTTCTTTCTCTCTCTAAAACAACTCACCTCCTTTCTCTTTTCTAGATCAAATTCGTGTATGATATATATGTTATGAGTGTTTAGGAACCTACCAATTGGCATCAAGCTTCAAGGGGGATTTTGTGATAGATTTCTTGTGTTGATGCAGCAAATTCCGTGGCTTATTTTTTGAAGAAAAAAGTCCACGGCTCACTTTTTGATTTTGCTTGTTTTTGTTAATCTTGCTCCTCTACTTATTCTACACATCAAAAGGTAAGATTGTTACAAATTTCGTGTGTTATACAAGCTTAAAGTTCGAATTATAAGCTTTAAAAGGTTAGTGTTCTTCGTGGAGAGTTGCCTAATTTTGGACGATTCTCAAAGAAATACGAGTTAAGGTGTGCTTAAACTTGATATACACACTTAGTATTGCATGTTAGAGCCTTGATTCGTGGATAGAAAAGCTTATTTGAGTGATTTTTTTCAAAATTCGATCCTTGTGTTCATCAAGGAGGGTTGCTTATTTAAGTATTGTTTCTTCACGGCGGTTTGAAAAAGTCAAAGTCTGAATTAAGCAGGTACAAGCAGTGTCAATAGGTTAAACAGCGATTTGCTAAACATCGAGTTGCTAAACGGGATTTGCTAAAAACGCGAGTTTGCTAAAACACGATTTGCTAAACGGCGGAGTTTTCTAAACGGCGAAGTTTGCTAAACGGCGAGTTGCTAAACGCAGATTACCAAGCATCGGTTTGATTATTCCTATTACATACAACGGGCGTTTTGCTTACACGAGCAGCTTTTATGATTAAAAAAAAAGTTAGTAATATTAGATATTTTTAGCGACACTTTTTTTAGCTACGACATTATTATAGCGACAGAATGATACATTATTCTATTACACGGCGGTTTGCTTACACTAGCAGCGGTTTGATTTAAAAAAAAAAGTTGAGCAATATATAATTTTTTACCGAAAAAGTTAAGCAATATATAATTTTTTCTATAGCCTTTTTAACTTATTTTTACACCAAATTCAAATTTTGGTAATAGGGCAAAAAAAAATTTCGGTCGACACCTTTTAGCGACACTTTTTTCGGGAAAAATTTAGTAAAATAAAAAAAATTTCCTATAGCATTTTTAGCTTATTTTTACACCAAATTTATATTTTGGTAATAGGGTAAAAATAATTTTTTTCATAATCCAACTGCGCCGAATTCCAAACAAACCAAAACCAAAACCATCGAGAAGGACTTAAACTGCACAAATCATTCACAACAAACAAACCATTAACTACCAACGATTATTCATTCACGGTTTTCTATTGATTTTGTAAAATCCCGTTAAATCATTTATCGGTTTTAATCATAGACGTGTAAAATCCCGTGAACGAGAATTGCATACATAACCACAACAACATCAATCACATCATATCCACTTAAGATCCAACAACTTTCACACTTCATAGTTAACATCCATTCATTCATCATGTCTACTCCAGTCAGTACATCCTCAACAGATAGTCAAATGCACAATAATATCATGGCAGCTGGTTCGAAAGATCGTCCACCAATGCTTGGACCAGGAAGATATTCACAATGGAGATCACGTTTTCTACGGTACATTGACACAAAACCAAATGGTGGCGGACTGAAAAAATGCATACTAAATGGTCCCTACGTGCCAACAAGTGTACTTATTCAAGCTGTTCCAGAAGCTGAAGGTCGTCCTGCAGTTCAACAACATACAGCAATTGAAACTGTATTGAACATGACTCCAGAGAACAAAGAACACTTTCAGTCTGAAAAGGAAGCAATTTTCTTGCTTTTAACTGGTATTGGAGATGAAATCTATTCAACTGTTGATGCATGCAACACAGCAAATGAAATGTGGATAGCCATTGAAAGGCTACAACAGGGTGAATCGTTGAACGTACAAGATGTAAAGACCAATCTGTTCTGGGAATTTGGGAAGTTTACTTCTCGAGATGGAGAATCCATGGAGTCTTATTACTCACGGTTTTATAAACTGATGAATGAATTGACTAGGAACAACTTGCAAGTTACAATAATGCAAGTGAATGTTCAATTTCTTCAACAGCTTCAACCAGAATGGTCAAGGTTTGTGACGCTTGTCAAGCAATCAGAAAAAATAGACACCATCTCATATCACAGACTATTTGACATTCTCAAGCAGTTTCAGAAGGAGGTTAATGATATTCGTGCTGAGAGAATAGCCAAAAGTGCAAATCCATTAGCACTTCTTGCGGCTGCTCAACCATATTCAGATACTTACTATCAAGCACCAAAACCTCAAAGATCAAATGCAACATCATCTTCCACAAGACAAAGTGCATCTACCAGACACAAAGGCAAAGAGGTCGCCAAACCAATTACACCTCAATCTGAGTCTGTCTCTGAAGAAGACAGTGATCCTGAACAAGCTCAGAGGGAAGGGACAAGGACATGCAAAAGAATTTGCAACCCTTGAAAGTATTTCAAAAGGCTCTACAAACCTACCAACAACAACCTTCAAACTTCTTCAAACTCAGAACAAGATGAAAGTACCACACCAAGGTATAAACAATGACAATCAGTCAAGGCAGTTTGGGAATCAAAGGACAATGACAGTTGCTGGGGCTAGGGAAACAGTAGGCAGTTAGGTTGTGCAACAGACTGGGATACAGTGCTTTAACTGCAAGGGATATGTGCACTATGCAAAGGAATGCAGGAAGACAAAGCGGGTTAAGACTATGCGTATCTCAAGAAAAGATGATGATGTTGCAAACAAGCTGCACAGGTGTTCATCTGCAATAGCTGAGCAAGCTTATTGGCTAGAGGACACGAAATGAAGAGATTGATGAACAGAAATGGTTAAGCACATTTACAGCTACATGGCAAAGATTCATGGAGGACTCACCTGAAGAATTCCAGTTCTACTGAGGTCAGCATTGGAACAAGGTACAAAAACCTGATGAAAGTAATGTGTATGACAATGGTGTGAGACGGACATTCTGAGGCATACCTGAATCCTATTTAACGACACATATGTTTTGAAGAAGGATGATAGCAATGTCACTCCTGATTCATCAAATATATGTACTAATGATAATCAGGTTGATCAAAATGCTGCAGAATGTGTTGATGAGCGTGTTGCGCTTGCTAATTTAATTGCTAATTTAACTCTTGATACGGAGGAAAACAAAACGATTTTTTAAAGCAATTAAGAAAGCACAAATGCATCATTGACCTCAAGAATTGGAAAAAGTGCTAAAACTAACCTTTGTGAATCTATAGTGCTTGGGGCGAGGCTATTAGTTGTCCGGGGATAGTTGTCTCTATTTGCACTTCAGAACAAACAGAATGAGTTTGAGAAGTACAAAGCCTTTAATGACCGGATGATTGATTATGAGATTCTTCAAACAAAGTTAAATGAAACTCTAGGACTATTAGCTTTAAAAGACATTGAAATTAAAGAAGGTTTGAAAACTAAAGCCTATGAAATTTCAGTTCTCAATCAGAAACACGATGAATTAGTCAAAAAGAGTCTTTTAACAAAGTCACAACTGGAAGGTTATCTCAAAGAGAACACAAAGGTCATTTCAGGATTTAAAGGTTAAGGGAAGTTAAAGATATTGACAAAATGATTGAAATGGACAAACAGGTTAAAGTTTTTGAACGAAATTGTTTATACGTAATCAGGTCAATTCAGACCATTCATATGTTAGCTCCAAGGCGCGACATATAATGGTTGACTAACCTTTTGCCAATCCTAAGGTACCTCAGAAGCTCAATCTGAAAACCCTGTTAGAATGAGATCACCATATGATACTCTTCTGATCCTGTTAGCAAAGATTGCCCCTGATAGGGAAGAGACATTGACTCTTGACCAAGAGAGTAGATCAAAATTGAAACTAAAGATTATGTTAAACATATGATTACACTAAATAAAAATGTCTTTATGAATTTTTCAAAGCCACCCTCACTGGAGTATCTTTATCATTTGGAACGCGGGAAAGGATTGTAAGTATACAATGTGGAGAAAAACGTTTGTTAGAACAAAACCAAAACATGGCCTAAAAAACGTGGCCTTTCTACCCGTTCGGAGTCCATCATAGTAAAAGTAGACAGTTTTTAACGACATGAACATTTAACATCCAATCAATTTATTGAAATTGTTGATCAAACTTGGCGTAAACATACTAGTAGTTGTTTACGCGTGCCAACTGCTCATGATATGGAACTTTTGATAAAAACCTTATTAATGCCTCTTTCCATAAAATCACAAAATGATAGCTTTCGTTTTAAACACGGAAATTAAAAACGGAAAGCATGAAGATTTTGAGTTACGTTAAATCCTGAAAACGAGGTTGGTCGAACTTGAATCTAAAAAAGGCTTGATTTCTCAAATATGTATGAATCTACTTATCAAAGAGTGGGTGTGTCTAAAGATGTTATATGTTCATATCTGCATTCTCTGTCTGATTTAAATGCTCATACTGAATTACAATGCTTGTATCTTCATAAAGTCAAAGAATGTGAATGTCTTGCACAAATCTTTCGAACAACTGAATCATGTTAATAACGAAGTTCATATAAGCTTTTAAAGAGGTTTTGTCTAAACTTGAAAACAAACACTCTATTTCTCTTGAACTTTCTTTACAAACATTGTAAAGAAACAGATTGAAAAACAACCCAGTATGCAATGAAAATGCTTTCAAATGTATTTCGAAAAGAACGTGAACAATATCATAAATACAATATTTGAAAGCTCAAATGCAGATAAGAACATGGTTGATAAATGAGTTAAAGGAAAACTCATTCTTGTACAAAGGAAAGTCTGTGAAACTCAGTTTGATAAACAATCTATTGTTCGACAAACCAAAGGCTCAACGGAATTCCAAGACCATCAGTTTAGGAAAGCTGACCTCCTTTTTCAAATTCTCCTGATGGAGAAGTTTTTCAAACGAAACAGTCGGTTAATAAAACTAATATGTCGGATGGTTTGTTTAAACAAGTCACTCAACAGAATTTGCCTCAGAATAGAAAACAAGCAGAAATACACTCGAATGTGCTTAAACCAGAAATGTATAGAATTGCCACTACCACAACACAAAACAGAGAACCGCAGTTGATAGTTTAGAGGCGTATGGGCTATATATACCCCTCTATGGCTTCCATAGAGGGGTTGAGTCATTAGTTTGGTGTTAGAGACATTTGTATCCTTCATCCATTTTCCATTTAATCACAAGTCCATCTTCCATCTCACTACTCTCTCTCACTAAAATGGCTATCATGTGGTTTAACTCACCAAGACCACCAGATCATAGTTTACGTGAATCTTCAGCGTGTAATGACAGTTCAAATTCCAGAACTTCTAATGTGAATGTTGTTTGTGCTGAATGTAGAAAATGTATGTTTAATTCTAATCATGATGCTTGTGTTTCTAGATACTTGAATGACGTGAATGCTAGAACTAAGAAGCCTAAGGTAGTGCCTATTAGTGCTAGTAAACCTAAGAGAAAAGCGATCAAATCTGTTGCAACATCCCATAAGAAAACAGTTGCATCAGATACCACTATTTAGAAATCCAAGAGTTACCATAAGGAGTTGTATGAGAATACAAATCAGGAATGGAAATGGTGGATAGCTAAGAGATGTTCATCAGGATATAAATGGATAAAAAAGCCTCTTAGGACCAAAAAGATATGGATGCCTAAGACCAGGAAAGATGATGTATCAACAAGTATTAGTCCCACTATAGACATTGTCTCTAGGATTGCTAATGTCTTGAAGATATCAAATTCCTTAGGATCCAATTTGTCCAATGTTCCATCGTCCTCTAATTTTCTTACAGATTGTACAACTCATCCTATTCATTGTTGACTCTAGATGCACAAAGCACATGATGGGCAATCACAAGCTGTTGTGTAATTTTATAGAGAAATTTTTGGGTACTGTTCATTTTGGAAATGATCAGTTTGCTCTAATTCTTGGTTATGGAGATCTGAATCAAGGAAATATCATGATCAAACGGGTTTATTACATTGAAGGCCTCAATCACAATCTTTTCTCAGTTGGTCAATTCTGTGATGCGGATTTGGAGGTTGCTTTCAGGAAATCTACTTGTTTTGTGAGAGATCTTCAGGGAAACGATTTACTAACTGGTAATCGTGGATCCAATATAACAACCCAAGAATTTTCATCAAATACAAAACCTATTTTACTATGATCACAATTGTACGGGGAAATTTTTCGCTTTATTACATTACTTATATATCTTAGTATGTCATAACTAAAGTAGACGAGCTCACGCAACCTATCTATGACCATGATATCTTCATATGTCAAGCAAACATCATAACATGTCAAGTTAATATCATCATAATCTTTTTACAAGGTACATTATTCCTATAATGTACTATTTACAATGTTATATTAAAACGGGCTTTAAACCATTATCTTATACCTCTAAACCCTAATCTGATGGAAAGGTTAACATCTAAAATGAATGTACAAGGTACTAAAGCAAATGTACAAGAAATATAACATCTCATTTGAAATATAAAATCTCTTTAAGTCAACGTATAAGTCTCTAAAAGCTCAATGTATAAGTCATTAAGCATGATCTCTAAAATAGCCGTTTTACCTCTGTTTTCATTCTAATTTCTTCACCACTACTTGTAAGCAAGCTACTACACTCATTTTACAATGTGTAAATCCTAATTATTCTATTCATAAGCTTTCATACATCTTTTTATACTCAAAACCCTAATTCAAAAGTCTAAACCTTAAAACTGAGTTAGTTTCTAAACCATGACTCGTTTCTTCGTTTGTATCCATTGTAAACCTAAACCAATACTTAAATAAGTTATAATAACATAAATTACAACATTCTTAATCATAATACATTATCATTTCATCATTCTACTTCAATTATACAAGAAACAAATCCAGAAAACCCTAATTGTGCCCTAATTATGATTTTGACCCGTTTACTCATTGTTCAGTCTTCTCTTCTTTTTATTCTTTTTTTTACAGGGGTGTAAAGATCAGGGAGGCAAGCTACGGTAGGATGTGACCTTGCCTTTCCCCCTGCTACCGCCGTTCTAAGTTCTTCTGACTAAACGAAGTTAAGACTAAAGTTTCAGAACTGAAGGTTGCAACTTTTTTCAGCAAAGCTTAGTAAAAATCCGTCCTTCGGCTACCTTGATCCAGTCTGAGACTTAGTGTCATCTCTGTCAGTCTCGAATCCAGCATCGTAATAGCATTCAACTCTAAGTTCTGTGCTAGGATTTCCACCATAAACCAAGAACATATCTTTAGT